>BSBK01008706.1:112500-121070 GCA_027943335.1 Chamaecyparis obtusa
CATAATCTATTTTTATGTTGATATTAATATTACTAATTTGGATATGAATTAGCTTTCCTTTTGCTCCTACAATACTTGGATCAATAGATTAGTAAAAACAATAAAACTTAATTGAAATCAATAAGAGTCTAGTTCTATGGGAGGGTGTCATGGATCCAGTCATATGTTATCTTCTTTATTCCCTGTCTTTAGAGTCAGAGCTATCCACAACAGGAGGTCTTATTAACTTATTTTGTGGTACTTACCTTCCTCCAACCATACGTCGATTAGATTTCCTAACTCAAAATCTAAGAGATGCACCATATCTGTGAATCCAACTTCATCTTGGTGCCAATAGTCATAGAACCAACCTTCCTCCCTTCTCGGGCTTACGAATATGCAGGTAATACAACAGGAAGATTATGTTTCTTTTCACAATGTCTTCTCTATCCTTGAAGGCCTCCATGTTCTGAGTTGCAATGATAGGAAGAGATGGGATGGAAGGTAGCACATCAGAGTGTCCTAACCTGATGATAGTAAGGTCATGTTTAATATTTTGTAAGGTTATGTCTAAGTTGCCAATGAATCTCCGCTTGAAGATTTTGCAACAGGGGTTTCCATTTTTCCTATTTATGGAGACCCCAAAAGGAAATGACGGCTACAAACATGGATGTGATATTGGTGAGACCCTCTATCTATCCTTAGAATTGATAAATTCTGGACCTAATATATGGAGGGAGGCTCTGATAATGAGGGCATGTTTATTTATCAATACCTTTTTAACATGCTTTGGCATAAGCTTGCCTTCAAATGCCAACTGGCCCCTACTACAAATGAGCTTGATTGGAGTCTCCATGTTAGCCTACAGTTTTGGTGTCATGCGGGTTCAATATGAGAAGTGTTATAAGAGCACGGGCTAAATATAAGGCTTATTTTTCCAGTGGCCTGCCTGTTGGGTGCCTATGTCTGTTCGGGTTTCCTCTCTCTCTCGAGCATATTAGTTTAGCTACTTGAAGGGAGGCAAAATGAAGAGGCTTTTAATTTATTCCTTTATATTTTTTTAAAAATCTATCATTTCGAGTGCCGATATGTAAGCAGATAGGATGAAAAGGAACTCTATACGGATAAGATATTCGTTTAGCTAGTCGGTACCTGCAAATAATGATCATACTATGCTTGCCTATTAAAGGAAATTTGAAAATAGGGGCTGAGAATCAAATTAGAAGAGAATAGTACCTATATTAAGGGAGGCCCTGCATAAGATGAAGTATAATAGTTGTATGTTTAAAGAACCATACTATTTTTTACAAATATAATGAGTAAGGAGCTAATTACTTTTAGATGTCTATTACTGAATCTATACTGAAGAATTTACAAAAGACCATATTGGTTTGGCTAATAAAATCTTAAAGATAACTACTGATCATATACTAGCTGATCGAAGTTTATAGGTATGACCTTAGAAGATATAAAAAAAAGGAGATATTAACATTTGTAATTTACATGGCACCATTTTTTTGGACCGTCGCACACTTCTAGATGCTCTTTCCCTTTACCATGACAACGATGCATTCTTCTTTAGGTGTCGACTTCTTCATGTGTCGAGTGCACCATTGTATCTCAGGGGCCATGATGTGAATCTTTTCCACCTCAATTTTGTCCAATTCATCTGGGATGTTGAATGCCTCACTCCTCCAGTATTTGAGGTTCTCGGCAGTGTCCATTTCTAATTGGAGAACTTCACTGTAGAGATAATCCAAATTCCTAAGCATTTCAGGCCAGTGGGCATCAAAGCATTCCTCATCCTTGAAGGTTAGCATGGGGATGCGCTGGCTGTGTGAAATTTCATCTAGTTTGGTGACCTCAGTACTCATTGTTATTTGTGGATATGGAATGGTAGGTTGATTATCGACACAAAGGATCATTCTTTCTAAACCACCAAGAAGCTCTGGGTTGAAAATTGCGTTGGCTACCTAGAGGATGTCTTCTTTCCTCCTCCCTACAAAGACAGAGATAGCGATGAACTGGCTGACAACTACCCCATTGGTTCTGAAAGTGAATGTGTTGTCAAAGAAGTGATCTCCCATGGCTTTTTCAATCGCTCTCCTTGAGGAATTTGATAGAGGGGTTAAGATTTGATTCCACCTTTCTGGCATGATGTGGCCTCTGAGCGCCATAGCTCTACTGCCTTTGGATGTGAAGGTGATTAACTTTGTTTCCATTGTTCGATGAGAAATGTAACTTAACTTTGTTTCCATTGTTCGATGAGAAATGTAACTTAGTAGGATAAGTTCTTCAACCTGGCCTGAGTGAAATATAAAAGTTTGAGGGAAGTTTCTAGGTGTGGTTATATTAATGCGTGTTGATCACTCTTTAGGAGCCATCTCTTAAGAGTCTACAAATGTGATTCTAAGTTGCTACATGATCCCCTTTATCTGTCATGAGAGAGTATGCCGGGAGGGAGGGGACAAGTCACGATAGTCCATATGTTCAATCCTTGACAAGAGGATCAATATTTTAAAATGAGTATTAGTGGTTGATTAGTGACATGCGCTATCACATAATTACTTCTAGCCGAGAAGCAAAGCTAGAGCCAATAGTTAGACTCTATTTGAGAGAAATAGCTAAGTTGGATATGAAAGATCAAGCACATTGAAAGGGCTGGACTGATAAAGGCTTAGATGAGGTATAAGGAAAAGGAAGGAGGTATCAAAAATTTTAAAAAAAAGAGGGAGAAGAGAGAGGACTGAAAACATGTCTAAAATGAGAAGGGGGAAACAGAGTCAAAGGATGCTTGGGGGATACCTTTGGGTGTTTTAAAACTCTACTAAACCAGGCTGCTACAAGGAGAGCATTAAATACTATATATATTAAGGAAAGGAGTCATATTTGGTCCGAATGACCTGTGCTAAGTAGAGAAGAAGAACTAAAAGCTTAAATTTCCCTGGGATCCTATGCCCAATTTTAAGCCCGTATGGGCTAAGAGCATATGCATTGAAGAAAGAAAAGTAGCTAGGACCTGCGGCTAAGGAGATATTCTCAAGAACTATATAACTAAGTTTGACAAGTATAATGGTAGAAAGACAGGGTATTATCCTGACTAGCATGACACAACCTACCTAAGCCCTATCCTAAGACTTCATTGTATTGGGATAAGGCTAGATTAAATTAGAGCCTGTCTGCCGAAATATCTGGGCAAGGGTGTATATCCTTATTATATAGCTTATGAAAGTAGGGGCAGAACTACTTTAAGATAAGACGGTCTTTGACAGACGGTTGGGAGGAAGCTCATGAATCGATCTTACCATCTCATGATTGATGAGTGATTAGGCTGATTTAGTATCAGTAGAACTCATAATTTTATTTGATTACAGATTGTGCCTTTGTTTAAAGTATTATTTTATGTTACGAGGTACTGAGGTGAGATTTTAGTGTTCTCCAATATTGAGTAATTCTGGTAAGCACACTAAATATTGCATATTTTATAGATAGGTTGGATTGTTGATGCTGGTTTAATAATTTTAGTTAATTTTAAGTGGTATTAATACAGGGTTATGGGGGGAAGCGATGATTATCTAAAAATTTGAAGAACTTCCTATAAAGTTTCACCATTTGCACCTTGATTTGCAAGATGGTCAGCATCTACATTACCTTCTTTGTAAATGTGCTTGACTTCGTAATGCAGGATTGTGTCTAAAATTTTAATAATGTCTTCTAATTTTGAGTTTAGATTCCAATTTGGAGTTTTCCTTGTCCTCATTGCATTAATAATTATTTGAGAGTCTCCTTCAATAATTATTTTTGTCAATCCTAACCGGACACATAGTTTAAGACCTGCTAAGACAGTCAGACATTCTGCCATATTATTAGTTGTAGGGTTGATGGGGCTAGCATATTTAGAGATGATTTCTCCTTTATAGTTATGAATAATTCCACCAATTCTAGCTATCCCTGGATTGCCTCGAGATGCACCGTCGAAATTGAGTTTATACCATCCCGCTTTAGGGGGGAGACCGCTTGCAATTACTTCTATCAATTTTTGATCTTTTTCCTCCCTTGCCAAATAGAGGCGAAATAATCAGTCTTGGCCAATTTTCCTGATGTAATTATCCCACTGCTTAAAGGAATTTTTGTAACTGATCTGATTTCTAAGATTGCTATTAGTTACTTCAATAATTGCTGCTTCAATTTTGTTGGTTAGTGTGCTCCATTCCATTTTTTGATTTGTAAAGATTCTCCGGTTACGCTCTTTCCAAATTTCTCATAAGAGTATGGAGGGGGGAGATTACCCATATATCTTTGTACAAACTACCTTTGTTTAAAGAGGGCCATGCTTTTAGCAAGTCCACAATATCATAAAGCATTGTTGAATGCCAATTTAAACAATTATATAGCCATTGCCAACAGTTTTGTGTATAAGTACAATTTAGTAGTAGATGGTTTACATCCTCTTCCTATCATTCATAAAGAGGGCACCTTGAGGGCCCTTCAAAACCCATCTTCCGAAGTCTATCTGTGGTCAAGATTCTCTTTTGGAGTGCTGCCCATAGGAAAATTCCTGCCTTGGGGAGGCAGACTTTATTCCAACATAGATTCAGAGGAATGTCCAAGGTGTCCATGTTGTGTTCTTGTATAATTAACTTGCAACCATCCTTGACTTTATAATTTTCATTGTTAGAGCCAACCCGTATCAATCTATCTTCTCTATTTTTATTAGAGATCACTCTATCTTTGAGGATGTCTTTAAGTTTTTGTTTCTCAATATATTCTGTTGGGATATCCTCAATTGGTTTCCATATTAGTTCATCATCTATAGAGAGATAATCCTTTACAAAACTACCCCTAGAAGCTTTACATCTATCTATAAATTCTTGACTAAAACCTGATTTGGTGAGAGGGGGAAAACCTCCCCACGAGTCTTCCCAAAAGAGGGCCTTACTACCCAATCCAATATCCCAACTGAGTTGGTTGTTGATAACTGCTCTAGTATTTATAATGAAATTCCAAATTTGGGAGCCTTTTGTATGCGAGTGGGCTCTAAAAATGTTAATGGGGTCCGCATTTGGAATATATTTGTTTAGGAGGATAGAGGCCCATTTGCTATTGGGTTCCTGGCTAAGTCTCCATAAGAGTTTGACACCTAGTGCTTTGTTCTGCCATTGTAAGTTTTTAATTGCTAATCCACCTTTGGAGGTTGGTTTACACAAGTTATCCCATTTTATAAGAGCTACCTTCTTGTCCTCTGATGTGCCTTGCTAGTAAAAGTCTCTTAGAAGTTTATCTAGACTAGCTTTGATATTATTTGGAAGGGGGAGGATCGACATTTGATATGTGGGTATGGCTGACAAAATGGACTTAATCATTGTCGCTCTTCCAACTTTAGTGAGCCATTTTCCTTTCCAGCTACCTTTTTTAGTTTGGATTTTAGATATCACTTGCTGCCATAACTTGGAGCAATGTAGACCTTTATCTAAAGGGATTCCTAAATATTTGCATGGGAACTTACCTATCTTGTATCCTAGAGTATTGCAAATGTGACACATTTTTGTTGGGGGGGGTATTAATAAAGAAGACTTCAAATTTATCAGGATTCACTTTCTGCCCAGATGCCTTCATGTAAACATCCAAAAGATCTTTGAATGCCTTTGCTTCCTTATGGGTGCTTGCTCTAGGGAGAATAGTATCATCAACAAATTGTTTATGAGTTATATTGGATACATTCTCTGTGACTCTGACTCCCGAGATTTTGCCATCTATGTGGGCCTTAGTAATGGATCTACCCAAGGCTTCAGCCATGATTACATATAGGAAAGGGGAGAGTGGGTCTCCTTGTCTAATACCGCGGGATATTTCAAAGAAGCCTTCCAGAGTACCATTGATTAAGAGGGATATTTTGGGCGAAGAGATACAGTTGTATATAAGATAAATCCATTGTTTGGAAAAGTCGAATGTTTCCATACATTTACACATAAATCTCCAGTCCACTTTATCATATGCTTTTTTGAATATCTATTTTAATCAGCATACATTCTTCTTTGTTGTATTGAGTTGTATGAACTATTTCTTGAGCTATCACTATTCCATCTAGGATTGAGCGACTCGGAAAAAAACCAGTTTGTTCTTTCAAGATAATTAATGGAAGAAAGGATTTTAACCTATTTGCTAAGCATTTAGATAGGATTTTATAAATGGTATTGCATAGGGATATAGGGCGGAAGTCTCCTAGTTCTTGACTGTCATTTTTTTTAGGAATAAGAGTGAAAAAAGTATTGTTGATTTCGGATAAAATTGAGCCTAAGTTTCTAGTAGCTTCTACTGCTTTCCAGATGTCTTCCATAAGAAAGTGCCAGCATTTTTGAAAAAAACCTGCTTGGAAACCGTTAGGTCCTGGAGCTTTCTCGGGATGAAGTTGAAATAGAGCATTTTTAACTTCTTCAACAATAAGCTTACTATTTATCCATTTATTATCTATTTCTGAAATTAATTTAGGGATAGATGCTAGCATTTCATTTTGTGCTCTGCGATTGACACAGTCATAATTGTTAAGGAGAGTACTATAGTAGTTTACAAAATGTTCTAAGATGAGCTTGGGATCCTCTATGATGTTACCATTAGTGTCTTTGATCTTGGATATTCTATTAATATTCCTTTTGTTGTTAGTGTTGTTATGAAAGAATTTTCGTATTGCAGTCCCCTTCTTTTAACCAAGTTTCTCTGGATTTTTGTTTCCAAAAAATTTCTTCCTTTAGTAAGATCTCAACATGTTTGCCCATAAGATCTTTTTCTTTTAAATAGCTTCTTTCATTCATTCCTTGCTCTATGACTAGATTATTTAAGCTGTCAATTTCAGCCTCTATCTTATTTTTTTGTTTGAAAATATTATTGAATTTGTCTTTATTCCAATCCAAAATCTTATGCTTAATGATTTTTAATTTAGCAACTAGGCAATACATCTTCGAACCATAGACTTTAATATGCTTCCACCATTGTTCTAGAAGCTGCATAAATTCCTCATTTTGAAACCACATAAATTCAAATTTGAAGGGACTTCTAAGTGGTTTATAGTTCTTTGTGACTGTGAGTCTAACTGGGAAGTGGTTAGATCCTGCATTAGTAAGGATTTCCGCACTTAGATTGTGATTAAAGTTTCCTAAATATCCACCTATCAAGAATCTATCCAATCTTTTTGCGATGTAACTAAAACCTGATCTATGATTATTCCAGGTGAATAATCCATTGTTAGTGTTGATATCTGTTAAGTTATTATTTGATACCCATTGGCTGAAATATTTTTGTGCTTGAGAGACGTATTGTGATCTGTCGAATTTTCCTTTATTATCTAGGATAGTGTTAAAATCTCCTCCTAGGATGTGATGTCTTCTAGATTTTGTGTTAGTTGATCATGAACTTCCTGCCACAGTTTCCTCTTTTTAGCATTAGGAACCAAACCATAAATATTGATAAGTTTAAATTTTAAGTTAGTCTTTAGACTATTGACTAGTAATAGGAGCCAATTATTATGTTTATAAACTACCTCAACCAATACTTTCCTAGGGTCCCATAGAGCAGCCAACCCACCTGAGGCTCCAGCTGAGATAACAATTTCTGATTTCCAAATACCCAATTTTTGGCTAAACTTCAAGCTTTCTTCCTGATTTAACTTAGTTTCTTGTAATATTATAATTTCAGACTCAAATGTATTAAGGTATCTTTTTATTAGTGTTTGTTTGTTAGGGGCATTCAAGCCCCTAACATTCTAGGATGTAATTTTCATTGACCCTGGAGAAGGCTCTTCCCCTTCCCAACATTCAGTAATTTAGATAGTTTTGGTTGATTTTCAACATTACCATTTATAGCTCTCAATTCATTGATGATTTCCTGCCTCTTTTTTTCTTGATCTTAAGGGTTACAGGGCTAGAGAGACCTTCCATGGTCATTGCTATACCTAGCTACCTATCATGATTTATAATTCCATTTAGATAGTTTCTGATATCATTATCATCTTCTATGAGATCATTGTTCAAGTGTGCTCCTTCTACTAAAACTTTTAGGTCAAGATCCTCATGTCCTTGCAAAAGATTATCAACTGAGTCCTCAATGTCTATAAGATTATTACCAAAATCTTCGAGGGTGGCTACAAGGATCGTTCCAAGCTCAGGGGTTGGTCGCTTCTAATTCTGAAGGAGATGAGATATGAGGGGCAGAATTTGCTAGACTGATATCTTTAAATTCCTTCTTGTCCTTGTTTTTAATGGCATCCTCGTTATGCCACTGTGTAAGTTCATCGCTGATTTCCTTTTGCACTTCTCTAAGATCTTCCATAATACCCCCAACCAAGTGCATTTTATCCTCAATAGCCTGAATTCTAAGATACGAGGAGTCTGAAACTAGTGCGTGATCCAGACAGTTAAGATAATTAGGGGAATGATTGGATGCGTTGACATTAGACTTAGATATCTCATGAAGATTATTGTTTGCTAGGTTAGGAGGGGAGTACAAATTACAAGTTGGAACAGGTGAGATCAAAAAAGCCTCCTTTGTTTTTATAAAAGGATACTTTAGCATTAGAATTAACAGACAAAGGATACAAA
>BSBK01008707.1:0-2500 GCA_027943335.1 Chamaecyparis obtusa
AAGTAATTGTTTGGTCAACTAACTCACTCTCCTACCCTCCTAGACACAAGGATTCACTTGATGGCGTAGTATCTAAACAACAAATGGCTTGATTCAATCCTACACTTCTTGACTTGGAACATGCTCTTCAAGAGATAACTCACACACTTGATCATTGGGACACTTCAATATGGCTCAAACACTGATAAAGGTTCAAACCCTTATCTTGACTACAACACATACATGAGGTTAACCATAAAATAGGGACTATCACTATTTTCAGCTTGAATAGTCACATGAAACAAAAGTTTATTTTACTTGTTCACTCACAAAATAGGATTGTCATGTTAATAATCAATTCCCATATGGCCTAAAATGAGAAAAACATATTGTTCACTCACAAAATGAGATGATAATATGTTGTGTATAACCTACAAAAATATGAAATTATCGAATGGATTTTGACCTTCCCCATGTCTTTGGTGTTGAGCCATTTTATGATTATATGATTTTGAATATTTGCATTCTATGCTTTAGAGGCCATCCTTTAAGAAACACATCCCCTATGAAAGATTTATGTCATATGAGCCTCTAATATAATTTTGAATTAGTTTTGATTAGTAGCAACTAGTGAAGTTTGGTTTCCATATATCTTTCTAGAGGTTTCCTACTAATTATGTAATCAGAAAAATATGAGATTTATTTATAGGACAACTTTTCTTTTCATTAGGTAGTTTTTTTGTGGGGTAGTCGTTGACTATGTCCCTTTCCTATTACCTCTTCTACCAAATTGTAGTGTTCTCTTCTTCAAAATTCAACTAGGATTTACTCCTTGCTTCATCCATTGAAGTACACAACACACCCAAGTATTGGATGTAGTTCAACTAATTCAAAATTCAACATTGGTGCATTTGGGAAAACCTAGGTAGACAATTTCATGTAAAACATTTAATATGATGGAGAAATTTATGACTTCCAAATGTGATAAATATGAGTAATCTTATAATTAAAAGCTAATAATAGATAATTATTGTAAATCAAATTTATAGATTATTATGAAATAAAACAAAGTAATATATTATCATATGAGAATAATGAGTTAAACATACAACAATCACAAGGAGTTGGCAACTATGGTGGCTTTTTTAGGCAACTCTTCTTTGAACAATTCAATTTATATATTTTTCATCGCTTATTCAACATTTTTTTGATTGCTTATTTTCTTTGTTTGGACTTGATATAGATGTGGAAATAATGGTGATGCTTATCCATTTGCAGTTTGTTACCAGCTCATTGTACCCAAGTTGTAAGAGTTAATGATTTTAGGTAGTTTTTATCACAACTTAGGGACAATATTGTTTCAAAGGCAAAAACACTTAGGTTCATGTCTAATATAGTTGATTTTCTTTCCTTTGTTGGCATGAAAAATATCTTGGTACCTTTTTATTGCTTAGATGCTTTGATAATTGAGTTATTTTTGGTAGAGTTAGGTGTTGAATATTTTGTGCAATTTGGGCATCTTATTGTTGACAAATATGCTCTTGTACATCCTTGTGAGCATATTTTTGGGAAGAAGGATCTTTTGATTTCTATTGCTAATTTAGAGAACAACAAGCTCTTGGGTGAAGATGAGTCGCTAGGTTTCAATTTGGCTCTAGATAGGCATGTTGTTTTGTGTCCTAAACACATACTTCTATTAATTATGGGGTCTAGTGTGTTGGTTGAAATCTTTGCTATTGCACATGGTTTCTTCTTAAGCTATTGTGAGTTGAAGGAAGATAGGGATTTTCTTCTTTAGGAGCGAGCCTGGTTTAGGAGGAAGGTAATCTTGTTGTTGAGACCTTGGTACCTCATTTTCAATACCCACAGTTCTTTTCTTGATCCTGACCTGGGTCAAATTGTTAAATGTGCCCATTCCATTAGCTTGGGTGTGACATAATCTTGGGCAGTTAGTGGATTTGGACTTGAGGAGTCCATGTGGGATTTTGTTTAACAATGGATGTAATCTTATTTTAAATGAAATGATATAAACAAAATGTGACATTTATCTTATATTGTGAGTGTTAATAATTATAGCACCAGTCAGATAAATTACAAATAATATATTTTACCATATATATAATTATAAATGAATGAGATATTAATATTATGAGATTAGATTAAATTATGCACATACATATATATACCAATATATATAATAATAATAGATATTATTATATATATATTGATATATATACATACATTCATAATTGAAAAAATTAATATATTCTCATATTATTAATATAATTATCTAATTAATCATGTTAATGATATTTATCATGTTGTTAATGATATTATTCATATCATCAATAATGAATATCGATTATTAATTTCTCATGCTAATGAATCAATAACCACTATCGATCTTATACTAATCGCTATGTAAATTAATAATGAACAACAAATGTATCGATTTGTGAATTAATAAGCATTGATTAGTAATGGTTTTTGAGAGCATGTCTCATGTAGAGACTGTCTCCAT
>BSBK01008707.1:7500-145000 GCA_027943335.1 Chamaecyparis obtusa
AATAACATTCCTCCATAAATGTTAGTAAAGAGGGAGCACATAATGTTGGCAATGATTATTCCAAGTATTTCTTCATTTAATAGTTATCTACATTAAATTATAAATACCATTATAAAAATGTCATAATAGTTATGTAATGTTTTTGTTCATTCAACTAGGCAAGTACCAAGCTAAATATATGAATGTATATATTGAGCCTCTTATCGATGAGTTGGTGGAGTTATGGGATGGTGTGACTATGTATGACGTCTCTAGACTAGATGGACAATGACAATTTCAATTTCATGCAATGCTTGTATGGACAATACATGATGCTCCATGGATAACACATTTTTGTGGTATTTTATAGTGTTCTAACTACGCATCATAATTATAATTATCAAAATAAACATATTTAATCCAATAATACATGATCTTGCAGGTCTTCAAACAAACATAAAATTTTCATGTCCTATTTGTGGTTTGAAGATTAAATCTTGTCATTCAAAAACTTTACGAAAGAAAGCATTTGATGAGTATAAACACTTCCTTCACTAAAATCATAAATATCAAATTACCGAAAAACATTTTTTCAATGGGAAAGAAGAGACTACATCAAAGCCACGAAGAATGACACCTTGCATATGGAAGTTGGAATATAATAGAATAAATCATGGAGGTAATGTCATTCCATCTGATGGTTTATGTTTGTAATTTATATTTTGATATTATGTTTTGTTTATTGATGACGTAATTGATGATCATGAAGGCACTAGTATAATTTGCACCCTTTTTTTATGGAATATTGGTCAAAGTTTCTACCCAAATGGGTCAAATACTCGACCAACTGATTGGTAGCTATTTTTTTAATTGAAATATTGATATATCTCTTTAATCGTAGAATGTGCGACACCAATCTTGGTCAAAAATGACAATGGCAAGTGGTGGTTTATTAGTCAAAAATTCCTTGGCCCGTCTGACCAGAATGTGAAAACCACGACGGTCATATTTTGACCAAATTGCATTGCAATATAGACAAATATTGGTCAAAATATTTGGCCACTCTGACCAGGATGCCAAACCCATGACACCATAGTTCGATGCAAAATGGTCAATTATTAAACCAAACTAGGTCAGAGTTTCAACGTAGGTTAGTCAAACCATCGACTACGATTAGTCAAAATTTCAACCAAATATGGAATGGTTACAAAAAAATGAAAGAAGATAAATATCCAGACTAATCACCAATGACATCCTGATTGGTGATTAGTCTAGATATTTATCTTAAGGTGTCCACATTTGTTCTACTAATTGTTGCTAGCGGGTCCCTGCTCATTCTATTTTCCAGACTGCTTTGGGCTCTAGCAATCCATCTGCTTGTTGGGGATGTTGGTGGTGCTATGGACAGAGTCCTTAACCTGATGAGTCCTCACATTATCAAATTTTCAAGTCTTACTTTCAAAAATCACTCCTCTCAAAGGATGTGGACCTAATGGCACTAGCTCGTTATACCCAAGGATTTAGTGAAGTTGATATTACAGAGATTTGTCAGCATGCTTGCAAATATGCTATTAGAGAAAATATTGAGAAGGTGAGTTTCAATTGTGGTAGCTTTCGCAAACTAGATTTGGTTTGCATGTTTTCAGCATGGAACCAGTGTTGGAGATGTTGGTGGAGCTGCAGACAGAGTCCTTAACTAGTTGTTGATAGAAATGGATGGTATGATAGCCAAGAAAATAGTTTTTAGTATTGGTGCTACAAACAGACCTGATATCATTGATCTTGCATTGCTAAGGCCTGGCCAAGTTGACCAGTTGATTTATATTCCCTTACCTGATGAGTCCTCACATTATCAAATTTTCAAGCCTCGCTTGAGAAAATCACCCATCTGAAAGGATGTGGACCTAATGGCACTGGTCGTTATACCTATTATCATATTTTTACTCATTTTTGGGTTGGTGACTTGATTACTAGATGAAGCTACAGTACCCTATTTTGTGTTATTAGGTTATCTTATTTAAGTTTGTGTTCATTTCAAAAAAGATACATGTAAGAAGATAAATTTCTGCATCTACAGATTACATGTATACATGCCAATATCTGTATGTACTATACAAAGAAAGAAACTAAAAGATAATATCATCTGAAGCTCACACAAGCTGTGAGCATAGCCAACTCCTAGAAAGATAAAGTTGAATACAAACATACATGAGTAAATGAACATAAACACCAAGGTACCAAACATTTTCTAAAGAAATGATGGAAGGATAACTAGGGTGTGAATCCAGTGTGCTCCTACTTGATCTAAGAACCTACAAGAAGAAAATAAATGGGGTTAGATCCAAGGGATCTAAGAGATGCATGATATAATATTACATATCCTCATCTACATTCATGCATGAACTTAATTAACCATTCATCACAAGAAGGGGACCATGCTCTAGACATGTGCACACTCAAAAGGATGGTGCAGGAGGAAGAAAAGTACCATATTTTTACTAACTTGTTTGTGTCATGTGTAGGAAGTGAGGCAAATTAGACTGTGAAAGGGACATATTTTATTGGGTATGAAACCTTTCAAGCTACAATAATTGAGCTAAGAAATAAAGAAACAACTATAGAAGGGACATGACCTTGTATCATGAAACCTTCCAGTGATTCATGATGCATCAGTGACATCCATGAGATATAGTGCTCATACATGCAAAATCAAACAGGGTATTATCGAGAGACCTATTACCATAATTTTCCTATTCTATATGAATTTGGCTAAAATCTATCCCCAGGTCTCCATTTTTACCCTTTGATGCACCTGAAAAAATTTCATGGTGTTCTATCCTATTCTCTCGCCTCTGAAAATTTCTAAAGTCCCCTAGTCTACAGTCATAAAATTCATAAAGTAGCCCTTACAAGAAAAAAACCCTAGAAAACCCTTTGGCCTGTTATAATTCTTTGTTACTTTATCGGCCACTTAAGTTCCATCAATTTCCATGTGCATAATTAAATCCTTCAATCACCAAATCTTTGATTCCCGGTGATCAAAGCTCTAACATTTAGCGATCCTGCAAATGGTTACCTTTTGAGTTGGCAGTCTTGGCTTAGCGGCTAAAGTCAAGATTCTTCATCTAACGGTTGTCAAATGATATCATGGCCTCAGAAGATTCCATCAGATCTTGTGACGACTGTCAATCTTCCCATCTATAGAGTGCATTTGTCAGTGGGTTCAGCCACATTGTCCAAGCTGTACACCTTTGATTGGTCAAAGACTTGTGATTCGGTGCCATGTCAGTGTGGGCCCGATGGGTTGTTAGTCGACGATGATCTAACAGCTAGCACATGGTTTGAACAAGCTTTTTTGACACATGAGATCATGCACCCGCCATTGATCTTACTTTATCTCTAGGCTTTGTCAAGTGGATCCTCAATTTCTGACATGCTCGTTCATTATTGGTTAGCCAAATGATAGTTTGGATCTATCAGTGGGACCGTGTTAGAGGGTTTGTGAATGTTTCAAAAAGGTAAAGATCTATGGTGGTCATATGATCTCATAAAATCTTTTGACCCTATGAGATCATGTGACGACAGTCTGATGAGAATCTCTGGGTCATGGGTCCGATGTTCTACCTAGCGCTGATGTGCTCACATATGATTGGCTACTATGTGATGACCAAGATTTGTTAGAGGATTTGATGTGTCAGTGGGGTCCCAGTGGAAGGAAGATTGGTGGCCGTCGTTATTTCACAAGGGATCTGTCAGAGTAATAAGATCATGCGCCCGTTGTTGGATTGGAATCTAGTTCTTTGTGGGTCTGATGTCAGTAAGGTGCTGAGGTGTATGCCTACAAGTGGTCAGGACAAATGGAAGATTGCCAAGTGGAAAATGGGCCTAGGGTTAGCAAGGTTCCATGAATCAGCAACTAAGGTTTCTCTCTTATTCACTGGACTTCACCAGGGTTAGCCGAAGGACTTAGAAATTCAGCGACCGCTATGTTCGTGCAGTCGCTTAACTAGACCGGAGTTAAAAGAGGTTCTTTGTGACTTAGAGGAAAGTCTTCGATCACGTAGTCACTGAATGACTTAACAAGGGAAAGCTCAAGGTGGGGCCAAACTACTAGGTGTGCTGATGTGCTCGATTTTCATTGGCTGTAGCGTGCCAATGTGGATTTTTTACTTTTCAAGGAGGTTCACGTTTGTTGTAAGTTGATTTGAGTGGTTCATTTTTTGGGAGATAAAGGACATCAACAGACACATTTTAAAATGACCGGCTAGCCATTATAATTCAAATTCAAATATCTTTACAGAGGGTTTTCTGCCAGCGATTGATTCAAACAAGCTGCAGCCTGTGAGGTAGTTGAGAAATTTATGTCTACAAGACATTGGCAGTTGAAGAGGATGATGAGGAAGCTTGGGTTGCTGTCATGAGTCATTTCTTGTCCCTATGAGGTACCATTTTAGCATTCATGGTGGGCCTATTACAGAAAGGTTGATGGATCCAGGTTACTTGTCCATAGATTGATGCAGTACATAGATGGGCACACAATATCTGATCGGCAATAGTGTTATAGAGATATATTTAGGATCAAATTTGATGGGATTAGAGCTGAATGTTATTCTAATTTAAAATACATGTAACCCTAATTATTTTTTGACTTCGAGCTGTGTGCCAATAGGAGATGTATATAGTTAATTTTTGGAGCTTTAGAGCTTAGAGTTCACATTTTGTAAAGGAGAGAGTCCACTTTTGAAAGAAGGTCATCCTTTCTCAAAAGGCTATCCATGGTATCTTCTCTACCCTATGGTCTTCTACTCTTTGTAATTTCCCATTGATTATTCAAACATTGCAGAGGTATTTTATGAAAATTCTTCATGTCCCTATGCTTCCTTGTCTGAATCATCTCTTAATGAATTGAAGTCTATGCATGTTTTCAATGACAACTTAGGGTTCCTGATCCCTCTTACTTTCTATAATTGTGTGTGTTATTGTGTTTGATCTAATTTAGATGGTTTTGTGGGTATACTTCAGCCCCCTAACAGTCTTGTCTCGATTCTACACCAAGTTGCAGAAGTGAATATCTTCTTCCAGGTCATAGGTTGTGCCTTATGTTCAGGCCCCCCTATGAAACACTTATGCAAGCCTATTTAGTAATTTGTGACCTAATAGACCTAAGCCTTTCATTGATTCTATCCCTCTATGCTACAATTCATACCCTAATTTTGGTGTATCACCTAGTAGGTAGTTTTCTTTCAAGCATTCCTTCTATCCCTTTCCCTCAAAATTTTTACTTTCATGTCAAGAGAAAATTAAGGTGATTATCCAAGAGGAACCAACCTAGAACTTGGAGGTCTCATCTTAGTTAGCATAGGTCCCACACTTGGAGATGATTCCCATGTTATACTAGGTTATTGAGACTACAAGAGCTTGGAACAAGGGTCCAAACTTAGTGTATAACATTTCTAGCATGCCCGGTGGGACCAAGAGGTCATAATTTTTATAGTTCTTGCTAGTTCTGATATGCATCCAGTAGATTGTAGACCTAGAAGAGGTCATTTTGCTGCATATCTGGCGACTCTGGAAAGTCTACTGGTTTCAAAGATCAAGTGCTAGTATGTTTCAAATCTTCCATATTTAGATTCTAGCTAATTGCATGAGTAGACATGTCAAGTTATTATGGATAGTCAGGTTACCCACCATCCTATTATGAGAGCAATGCTCAATGGGCTAGTTATCAGCCTTATCAGAGCCACCTAAGGCCTGCTTTTACCCCAAGCTTTCATACTATACAAGGCCATCAATATATCCAACATGCCCCAAATGATTATGCCCTTCTGCAAGATTATGAGAGGGCCCTCTAACAAGATGGATCATGGGCACAAAGGGCACAACAAAAAATGAAAAGCTAGTTGCCTCATCATGCTTACCACCCACCCATCCCTTCTTAGCCTAATTGGCAGCAGATTCAAAGCCCAAACTCAATGAAAGAGAAAGAAAAGACAAAGAATCTGTTGCTTGATTTAATTAAGCAAGTGTTTGAGATTAGGGAGCAGCAGGAAATGGAAGCCCAAAGTTATGAACAAGGGTTCATTTCCAACCAAATGATAGAGGCTCTTGTTGATGAGCAACAAATGAGACAGTTTCAAGAAGAGATCAATCACCGAGCTAATCTTGAGACAACAAGGTTGAGATCACAAATTGCTCAACAAGAGGCTCCTAGACCTAAAATTCCAAGCTGGAAGACCCATTTGCCTCAAGAGCCTACACATGAAGAGCCTACAAAGCCTTCATTTCGAAGCTTCAAGATAGGTATGCCTTCTATGTCTCCCTTTGAGCCCTCTCAACTTCACATCCCATGTTTTAAGGCAAACAATTCTTCCCAAGAGCCTTTACTTGAGATTTAGCCTACCACTCTACAAGAGCAGCCTGTTCAAGAAATTTTTTTATCCTAAGAGGCCCCTCTGGTCTCTCAGAATGATGAAGTGTTATGGATACCCCAATGGACTCTGCCTCCTAGCTGTCAGATGCCAGATCTTTTCAAAGATACTAGTCTAGTGTCTGAGCAAGGACCTATGGTAAAGGAGCTTTCATTTGAAGAGGAGGAGAGAAAATCTGAGGTATCAGTGCAGAGTGATGATTGTGGTGAAGTGGGCCAGCAAGGTGAGGAGATGGAGTTTGATGCCCAACCTAAACTCTTGGTTGATTTTTTGAATGACCTTCCCCTCTTTGTTGATAATGAAGAAGAGACCATGCCATTACCTATGGGTGAAGGTCAATCAGAACAAAAGGTTCACCATCAACAAGAGGTTGATATAGAAAAGGATGTTGTGCTTTTATTAGATGAGCTGCCTAGTTTTGTTGAGCAGAATGATAAATTTATGGAAGAGCTTTTCCAAGAAAAGAACATAGAAAAAAGCCTTGAAGAGTATGAATTTTCCAATATCATAGAGGTCTTTTGTAACAAATTGAATGATGAATCCCTATTCCTTGGAGTGGAGGTTCAAAGTTATGTGCCTATAGAAGGAGGCCTAGTTTTGGATTACTCTCTTTCTAAGAGACTGCTACATGAGCAAGAGTTCAAGATAGTTCCAGAACTTCAAGATATTGATAACTTTGATCAGCTCTTAGCCTATTTAAAAGAAGAGGATGACAGTTCCCTATCCATAGATGATGAGCTAACATGGCTATCCATAATAAAGGGCAACCATGAAGATAAAAGAGAAGCTATCAAGGAGAGTCCTACCTTCAAAATTTCAAGAGGCTACCCTATCAGATACCTGGCCTAGAAGGAGTTTACTGAGACACCCTCATATGCTCAAAATTAGGTGAGCGAGGTTGATCTAAAATTTGAAGAGGCAATTCATCCACATTTGATGAATTTTTATGTGCCTCATGTCTTTGTAGCTACCCTTATGTGCTTAATGCAAAATATCCTAATGAGAAAGGGTAGTTATTTCAGCCAACCAGTGGATGGTTTTGTTTGATCAGCTTCTGCACTAGTTAGTTTAGAGTAGGTTAGTTTTCCCGCTTTCTTCTAGTTTTCTAGCCTAGTTTTCCTACTTTCCAAGAAGTGCTCTAGCATAGCTCCAATTTTGTCTCTCTATCATTTTTGTGCTCAGAAAGATGACCCCATGCCCAATGGATTGTTTATAGGCCACTGATCTATGTCTAGCAGGCTAACATCTAGGAGAAATTGCCAAAATGTTACCATAATTTTCCTATTCTATACAAATTTGGCTAAAATATGTCCCTAGGTTTGTATTTTTACCCTTCCATGCACCTCAAAAAATTTCATGGTGTTCTGCCCTGTTCTCTGGCCTCCACAAATTTCTAAATTCCCCTGGTTTGCAGTCATAAAATTCATAAAGCAGCCGTTACAAGAGAAAAACCCTAGAAAACCCTTTGGCCTGTCATAATTCTTTGTTACTTTATCGGCCACTTAAGTTCCATCAATATCCATGTGCGCAATTAAATCCTTCAGTCGTCAAATCTCTGATTCCCAGCAGTCAAAGCTCTAACATTTAGCAATCCTATGAATGGTTACCTTTTGAGTTGGTGGTCTCTGCTTAGTGGATAAAGTAAAGATTCTTCATCTGATGGTTGTCACATGGTCTCATGGCCTTAGAAGATTCCATGAGATCTTGCGACGACCATCAATCTTCCTATCTGCAAAGTGCGTGTGTTAGTGAGTCTGGCCACGTTGTCTGAGCTATACATCTTTGATTGGTCAAAGACTTTTGATTCAGCACCATGTCAGTGCCAGCCCACTAGGTTGTCAGTGGACGATGATCTAACATCTAGCACATGGTCTGAAGAAGCTTTTCTAACACATGAGATAATGTGCCTGCCATTGATCTTACTTTATCTCTGGGCTCTGTCAAGTGCGTCCTTAGTTTCTGACATGCTCATTCATTATGGGTTGGCCAAATGACAACTTGGATCTGTTAGTGGGACTGTGTCAGAGGGTTTGCGAATGTGTTAGAAAGGTCAAGATCTACAGTGGTCGTATGATCTCATAGAATCTTCTGACCTTATCAAATCATGCGACGACTATTCAATGAGAATCTCTGGGTCATGGGTCCGATGTGCTACCTAGCGCTAATGTGCTCACATATGATTGGCTATTGTGTGATGACTAGGATTTGTTAGAGGATCTAATGTGTCAGTGGGGTCCCAGTGGAAGGAAGATTGGTGGCCGTCATTATTTCACAAGGGATATGTCAGAGTTATAAGATCATGCACCCGCTATTGGATTGGAATCTAGTTCTTTGTGGGTCCAATGTCAGCAAGGTGTCAGGGTGTATGCCTACAAGTGGTTGGGACAAATGGAAGATTTCCAAGTGGCAAATGGGCCTAGGGTTAGCAAGGTTCTGCGAATCAATGACTAAGGTTTCTCTCTTATTCACTGGACTTCACCAGGGTTAGCTGAAGGACTTAGAAATTCAGTGACCACTCTATTCATGTAGTCACTTAACTAGACCAAATTTAAGAGAGGTTGTTCATGACTTAGAGGAAAGTCTTCAATCCTATAGTCACTGAATGACTTAAGAAGGGAAAGCTCAAGGTGGGGCCAAATTGCCAGGTGTGCTAATGTGCTCAATTTTCATTGGCTGCACCGTGCCGATGTAGATTTTTGACTTTTCAAGGAGGTTTGTGGCTGTTGTAAGTTGATCTAAGCCATTTGTTTGCTGGGAGATAAAGGACATCAATAGTCACATTTTAAAATGACTGGCTAGCCGTTATAATTCAAATTCAAATATCTCTGTAGAGGGTTTTCTACCAGTGATTGATTCAAACAAGCTGCGGCTAGCGAGGTAGCTGAAACATTTATGTCTACAGGACATTGGCAGTTGAAGAAGATGATGAGGAAGCCTGGGTGGCCATCATGAGTCATTTCTTGTCCCTGTGAGGTACCATTTTAGCATTCATGGCGGGCCTGTTGCAAGAAGGTTGATGGATCCAGGTTGCTTGTCTATGGATTGATGCAGTACAAAGATGGGCACACAATATCTAATTGGCCATAGTGTTACAGAGATGTATTTATGATCATATTTGATGGGATTAGGGCTGAATGTTATTCTAATGTAAAATCCATGTAACCCTAATTAGGTTTTGACTCCAACCTATGTGCCAATAGGAGATGTATATAGTTAATTTTTGGAGCTTTAGAGCTCAGAGTTCACATTTTGTAAAGGAGAAAGTCCACTTTTGAAAGGTCATTGTTTCTTAGAAGGCTATCTATGGTATCTTCTCTACCCTCTAGTCTTCTACTCTTTGTAATCTCCCATTGATTATTCAAATATTGTAGAGGTATTTTGTGACAATTCTTCATGTCCCTATGCTTCCTTGTCTGAATCATCTCTTAATGAATTGAAGTCTATGCATGTTTTCAATAACAACTTAGGGTTCCTGATCCCTCTTACTTTCTGTAATTGTGTGTTATTTTGTTTGATCTGATTTAGATATTTTTGCGGGTATACTTCAGCCCCCTAACAGTCTTGTCTCAATCCTACACCAAGTTGCAGAAGTGAATGTCTTCTTGCAAGTCATAGGTTGTGCCTTATGTTTAGGCCCTCGTATGAAACACTTATGCAAGCCTATTCAGTAATTTGTGACCTAATAGACCTAAGCCTTTCATTGATTCTATCCCTCTATGTTGTAATTCATACCCTAATTTCGATGTATCACCTAGTAGGTATTTTTCTTTCAAGCATTTTTACTTTCAAGCATTCCTTCTATCCCTTTCCCTCAAAATTTTTACTTTCATGTCAAGAGAAAATTAACGTGATTATCCAAGAGGAACCAGCCTAGAACCTGGAGGTCTCATCTCAGTTAACATAGGTTCCACACCTGGAGATGATTCCCATGTTGTACTAGGTTATCAAAACTACGAGAGCTTGAAACAAGGGTGAAATCTTAGTGTATAACAAGACCAATATCACAATGAGAAGTGTGAGATGGTCATCTTCATTGATTCTATGATAGAGAGAAACAAATCAATACTACAGGAAGAAAATGGAGCAATACAAAATCTGCATATATCTTAAACAAGGCAGCATTTGGATATGAATATCAACAAAATCAAAGTCCTAATTTGTATGCACATCTCAGAAATTGGTATTTTGAAGAATCAAAATAGAAAATATGATACAGTCACATGTGTATCTCTCAAGGAAAAGAGAATAAGAGAGGTACAAAATTTGCATTTGCATAGACAAAAAATCTGCAATACATAATCATCAAAAGAGCATCTATATGATGACTTGAATGATCAAAAACAATATCAAGCTTGCTCATGCCCATGATATGATGATATGAAGGAAAAACCAGAAAATTATGCTTCCAAAGAAATGAAAGAATGAAGAAAGAGCAGCCATAATGCAAGAGAAAACAGAAAATTAAAATCTTGCAATGAAAAATGAAGTTGAAAACTCTTACCTCTTACCTCATAGCATATTTGAATTCTAATTTCATGCAAAGCTAAGTAAAAGGAAAGTTTCAAAGAGAAAATCTCCCTTCCCATTCGAAATTCCCTTAAGGCAAGTGATTTTTGCAAAAGGAGAGAAGTTTACAAGGCAAGAACGCTGATTTTTATATGTTTCCAAAACATTAAAAATTGGAGATTTTTCTTTTGAACTGTTTATTTTATAAACATAAAAGGGGTATATGCTATAAGCATATTATTTAAAGATTCTTTTTAGTTTTTCCTAATTAGAGGGGGAATCAAAAATAAAATGGACTTTTATTAAAAATTTGAAGAATATTTTGAGAAAAGGTCATTTTTCTAAAAGGCAAAATTGGAGATGTAGACCTATACCCCTAAGTCCTAGGTGTTTTTTTTATGAATGGATAATGTGACCCCTAAACACTTAGGTGTTATTATTGTAAAATATTTTATTAGGGGCCATTATTAAAATGGGACATTTAATGTAAAATCATGCATATTTTATATTGTAAAATATTTGACAACTGATGTTTTATAAATCATCTTGTTCAAATATTATCTACCAAAGCATGATTAGGGGATAGGGTAGACTTTAATGACTTATCTTTTTTAGGATTTTCACTTTTCCCTTTACCCCTACAAATCTAGGAATCTGGCATCTGAGTTTATGAGGCATCTTCATGGGCCTATTTGGAGATTTTTCCATTTTTAGGTGGTTGAGGGGTTTGAATGCAGATTCTTAAGTTTTGTTTTATATACCTCTCATTTAGGTGATTGAGGTTAGTTCTTCAGTCTCTCTTTCTTGGAGATGAATTCTTGTAGCTCTGGAAAAGAAAGTTGTATTTTGGCTCCCTTCAATTCACTTTATAACAATTTTCCTTCTTATTCCTACAACTTTGTGAGTTATTTTGGTGGATTTGATGTCATGTATTGTGATAAAAAATTAGTCCTTTACATGATATTTTGTTCATTTTAATGTTCACAAGTACTGTTATTTCTTAAAGTCTCAATCTGTGTGCATTTGAATGTATTCAGGTTTGTGGAATTCATTTTCCCTTCTCATTTGCAACTAGCACCTTGTTTTTTCTAAGGGAAAAAATTGATTAGGGAGGAGTTGTGATGGTCAGGTTATGTTTTGAATCACATTGTGAGTTCATTTTCAATTTGTGGATCTATCAATGTTTAGTGAATCACCTAGATTAGTTTTCAATTTCATGCACTCTCTCTCCCTTTTCCTTCAAATTTCAATCATGTTTTAGTTGATTCAAGGGGAAGCTGGCCCCTAATCTGGAGTTCTATTCTCAGATAGGTTACCCACAGCCTGAGAATAGTCCCATGTTTCACGGGATTGCTAGGTTCTACACTTAGCCATACTCGGGTGCAATCCCTAGTGACAACATTTTTTGGCACGCCCGGTGGGAGTAGTGATGTTTTGCATCATTTACTAAGATTTTGGTGTGATCCTTAGTGCAATCAACCTTTGAGAGGTAGTTTATTTCAAACACCATAGTGAATCTGAGAAAAATCTACTGGTTTAAGCAGTCCAAGTGATGATAAGTTTCAGGAAATATCTTTTTACCTGCTCATTTGATGAGTAAGCATGTCAATCCATAATTCATATTCACCCTATCACCCCCATATCATGAGAAAGTCACCCATGTTCTGAAAATCATTCCATATCAAGCTGGCCAAGAAACATCATATAGTCAAAATAGCCCACCAACAATAAATTACCATCATGCACCACCAGACCCTCCTAGCCAGCATCAAGCATCCTAGCAACATTCCTATGAACCACCCTATGAGGGTCACCATTACAATCCCCCAAATCAGTCCTATGCCACTTCATATTCAAACTCCAATGATTGGTTGGCAATTTTTTGGGAGGAAATGACCTCTTTCATGAAAGACTATGCAGAGATGAGGTCTCAAAAAGAGGAGATCTCAAGGTAGTATATGGAGATGGTGGCTCAGAATGAAGGGATCTCATGGCAGCTATAAAATAAGATAGCAATTTATGAGCAGACCCTTGAAAAAAAGAACCAATTGATCTTGACACAAGAGAATGTTTATGATAAAAATCTTGAAGAGCATCAAGAATTAATAAGGACCATCTATCTTATAGCTACAAAAACTAAGAAGGATCTCTGAAAAGAGTTAGCAAAAACTGATCAGTTGATGAAAAATCTTTTGGCACAAGCACCAAGGCAAGGAGATCAAGAAGTCACTGCTGCCCCAATGCAAGAGAGCTCACTAAATCCACTAGAGGGCATTGGAAACTATGCAATCTTGGAGACTCTCATGGACCATGTATCTGGGTTACGTGATGCCAACTCTTCTTAAGGAGGAGACCCAAGAGGAGATGCCTCATGTTGCTGAAGAGGATCTAGAAGCTTTGTAGACCAGACATGAGACTCACAAGGTTCAAATCTCAAGTTTCTTGCTTGGTAAGTCCACTAGCACCTCTATTGAAAATCCAAGCTTTAGGATTTCTCCTTCAGTTCAGAATCTTAGTCAACAGGAGCCTAATCTCCATGCATTTTTAGAGCCTATTCATGATCTTATCTCAGATCTCCAGCCACCTCATTTTATCCCTATAAAGGAGACACCTAAAAGTTTTGACTTCCTAAGTGACAGTGAGCCCATCCTGCAACAGATAAAGCCCTATGAACCAATTCCTAAAGAGCCCCCTACACCTCATAGAATTTTAGGCCACCAGAAAGAAGATGATTTTTGTCTTTTAGGTGTACTTTTTCAGGATGATCATGAAGAAAAAGTAGATTTATTATATGATGATGGATTAGAGCAGCCAGATAAGGATCATAAAGCAAGTGAAGAGGGTGAGATCCTAGCTAATTTATTTGAGGAAATACCTTCTTATATTGAACAAGATGAAGTAGTACAAGATTTACTAGTTGAGCTCACTGATCATGTTAAGAAAGATGATAAAATTGCTGCTAACTTAGAGCAACAAGATGATTTTGATTTGATTATTGATGCTTTCTACTCCACTCTTGTTGATGTTCCTCATCCTCCTCAAATAGATAATAGCTTGCATGTTTTTGAGGAGGAGTTTATTTTTCAAGAATTTATTGTTGTTCCAGTTGTAGAATTAGTGATAGTACCTATTTTCAATAAAGTGATGGATGAATCATGTGAATCTTGTTTCATGGACCATGAGGAGGGGCCAGTTATTGTTAAAGACCTAAGATAGTTGGATAGATTTGATGAGCTATTGGATATTCCAACTGGTGAAGAGGATGGCCCTCTTACTATAGAAGAAGAGATGGTATGGTAGACCATCATGGAGGGGAAAATTTTTTATCAGCATGTTGAAGTTATTAATGAGATGCAGACTGAGCAATAGAGGCCTTGATTCATACTCTAAAGGGGGTGTCCTATCAGATATCTAGCTCAGATGGGGTCAAACAAGATATCCATTTTCAAAGATTCAATGGAGGGTGATGTCAGAGGTCCACTCACTGATGACCGTGAGCTTATTCGGTCTCATCAATCTCCCTGGCAGGATAGCACCTATGGATTGATCAAGGTTAGTACTCCGGTCTACCAAATTCAAAAGTTGATATGCTGATAAATTCAGTACATTTTTGTATTCCATACTCTCTTTGTTGGCATCAAATATGCAAAGTGTAATACCCTACAGTGAATGGGAAGTTATTTCAACAATCCAGTTAATGGATTTGTTTAACTAGTTTGTTGATACTGATTAGAGTAGGGTAGGATAGAAGTTTTCAATTTTGTGTTTCCTAAGTGCCTTGGCATAAGTTGGATTCCTGTGTTGCTTTCAGTTTGCTTTTAGTTCATTTTTGGGGTTTGGTTTGAGTATCAATAAACTAGAGAAGTTATCTCAGGAAGTTAGTTTCAGTTTTGTTCGAGAGAAGAAGATTGTTTTGTTTGGGAGCCAAGTTCAGTTTTGAGGCTTAAAGACTCTATGCCCAATGGATGCAAGGCAACTGGTTAATGGATGTTGAAGTTATTAATGAGATACACACTAAGCAACAAAGGCCTTGTTTCATACTCTCAAGGGGGTGTCCTATCAGATATCTAGCTCAGATGGGGTCAAATAAGATATCCATTTTCAAAGATTCAATGGAGGGTGATGTCAGAGGTTCACTCACTGATGACCGTGAGCTTATTCGGTCTCATCAGTCTCCCTGGCAAGATAACACCTATGGACTGATCAAGGTTACTAGTCTGGTCTACCAAATTCAAAAGTTGATATGTTGGTAAATTCAGTACATTTTTGTATTCCATACTCTCTTTGTTGGCATCAAATATGAAAAGTGTAATACCCTACGGTGAATGGGAAGTTATTTCAACAATCCAGTTAATAGATTTGTTTAACTAGTTTGTTGATATTGATTAGAGTAGGGTAGGATAGGAGTTTTCAGTTTTGTGTCTCCTAAGTGCCTTGGCATAAGTTCACTTCCTGTGTTGCTTTTAGTTTTCTTTCAGTTTAGTTTTGGGGTTTGGTTTGAGTAGCAATAAACCAGAGAAGTTATCTCAGGAAGTTAGTTTCAATTTTTTTGGAGAGAAGAAGACTATTTTGTTTGGGAGCCAAGTTCAGTTTTGAGGCTTAAAGACTCTATGCCCAATGGATGTAAGGCAACTGGTTAATGGTGCTTAGCAGGCAAGCACTCAGTTGAGGTCGCCAGAATGTTATCATATTTTTACTCATTTTTGGGTTGGTGAATTGATTACTAGATGAAGCTATAGTACCCTAGTTTGTGTTATTAGGTGATCTTATTTAAGTTTGTGTTCATTTTAGAAAAGATACATGTAAAAAGATAAATTTTTGCATCTACAGATTACATGTATACATGCCAATATCTGTATGTACTGTACAAAGAAAGAAATTGAAAGATAATATCATTTGAAGCTCACACAAGCCATGAGAATAGCCAATTCCTAAAAAGATAAAGTTGAATACAAACATACATGAGTAAATGAACATAAACAATAGGGTACCAAACATTTTCTGAAGAAATGATGGAAGGATAACTAGGGTGTGAATCTAGTGTGCTCCTACTTGATCTAAGAACCTGCAAGAAGAAAATAAATGGGGTTAGATCCAAGGGATCTAAGAGATGCATGATATAATATTACATATCCTCATCTACATTAATGCATGAACATAATTAACCATTCATCACAAGAAGGGGACCATGCTCTAGACATGTGCACACTCAAAAGGATGTTGCAGGAGGAAGAAAAGTACCATATTTTTACTAACTTGTTTCTATCATGTGCTGGAAGTGAGGCAAATTAGACTGTGAAAGGGACATATTTTCTTGGGTATCAAACCTTTCAGGCTACTATAATTGAGCTAAGAAATAAAGAAACAACTATAGAAGGGACATGACCTTGTATAATGAAACCTTCCAGTGATTCATGATGCATCAGTGACATCCATGAGATATAGTGCTCATACATGCAAAATCAAACAGGGTATTATCGAGAGACCAATATCACATAGAGAAGTGTGAGATGGTCATCTTCATTGATTCTATGATAGAGAGAAACAAATCATTGGTACAGAAACAAAATGGAGCAATACAAAATCTGCATATATCTTAAACAAAGCAGCATTTGGATATGAATATCAACAAAATCAAAGTCCTAATTTGTATGCACATCTCAGAAATTGGTATTTTGAAGAATCAAAAAAGAAAATATGATACATTTACATGTGTATCTCTCAAGAAAAAGAGCACAAAAGTGGTACAAAATCTGCATTTACATAGACAAAAAATCTGCAATACATAATCATCAAAAGAGCATCTATATGATGCCCTCAATGATCAAAAATAATATTAAGCTTGATCATGCCCATGTAATGAAGGAAAAACTAGAAAATAATGCTTCCAAAGAAATGAAAGAATGAAGAAAGAGCAGCCATAATGGAAGAGAAAATAGAAAATTAAAATCTTGCAATGAAAAATGAAGTTGAAAACTCTTACTTCTTACCTCATAGCATATTCGAATTCTAATTTCATGCAAAGCTAAGTAAAAGGAAAGTTTCCAAAGAGAAAGTCTCCCTTCCCATTCGAAATTCCCTTAAGGCACGTGATTTTTGCAAAGGGAGAGAAGTTTACAAGGCAAGAACGCTGATTTTTATGTGTTTCCAAAACATTAAAAATTGGAGATTTTTTTTTGAAATGTTTATTTTATAAATATAAAAGGGGTATATGCTATAAGCATATTATTTAAAGATTCTTTTTAATTTTTTCTAATTAGAGGGTGAATTAAAAATAAAATGGACTTTTATTAAAAATTTGAAGAATATTTTGAGAAAAGGTCATTTTTCTAAAAGGCAAAATTGGAGATGTAGACCTATACCCCTAAGTTCTAGGTGTTTTTTTTATGAATGGATAATGTGACCCCTAAACACTTAGGTGTTATTATTGTAAAATATTTTATTAGAGACCATCATTAAAATGGGACATTTAATGTAAAATCATGCATATTTTATATTGTAAAATATTTAACAAGTGATGTTTTATAAATCATCTGGTTCAAATATTATCTACCAAAGCATGATTAGGGGATAGGGTAGACTTTAATGGCTTATCTTTTTTAGGATTTTCACTTTTCCCCTTACCCCTACAAATTCGGGAATCTGGCATCCGAGTTTATGAGGCATCTTCATGGGCCTATTTGGAGAGTTTTCCATTTTTAGGTGGTTGAGGGGTTTGAATGCAGATTCTTAAGTTTTGTTTTATATACCTCTCACTTAGGTGATTGAGGTTAGTTTTTCATTCTCTCTTTCTTGGAGATGAAATCTTGTAGCTCTAAAAAAGCAAGCTGTATTTTGGCTCCCTTCAATTCAATTTATAGCAATTTTCCTTCTTATTCCTACAACTTTGTGAGTTATTTTGGTGGATTTGATGTCATGTATTGTGATAAAAAATTAGTCCTTTACTTGATATTTTGTTCATTTTGATGTTCACAAGCATTGTTATTTCTTAAAGTCTCAATCTATGTGCATTTGAATGTATTCAGGTTTGTGGAATTCATTTTCCCTTCTCATTTACAACCAACACCTAGTTATTTCTAAGGGAAAAATTAGATTAGGGAGGAGTTGTGATGCTCAGGTTATGTTTTGAATCACATTGTGAGTTCATTTTCAGTTTGTGGATCTATCAATGTTTGGTGAATCACCTAGATTAGTTTTTAGTTTCATGCACTCTCTCTCCCTTTTCCTCCAAAGTTCAGTCAAGTTTCAGGTGAATCAAGGGGAAGCCAACCCCTAATATGGAGGTCTATTCTCAGATAGGTTACCCACAACCTGAGAATAGTCCCATGTTTCATGGGATTGCTAGGTTCTACACTTAGCCATACTCGGGTGCAGTCCCTAGTGACAACAATACCCAAGGATTCAGTGGAGCCAATATTATAGAGATTTGTTAATGGGCTTCCAAGTATGCTATTAGAGAAAATATTGAGAAGGTGAGTTTCAATTGTGGTAGCTTTTGCAAACTAGATTTCGTTTGCATGTTTGCAGCATCGAAATAGTGTTGGGGATGCTGGTGGTGCTACGAATAGAGTCCTTAACCAGTTGTTGATAGAAATGGATGGTATGACAACCAAGAAAATAGTTTTCATTATTGGTGCTACAATAGACCCGGTATCATTGATCTTGCATTGCTAAGGCCTGGCTGACTTGACCAGTTGATTTATATTCCCTTACCTGATGAGTCCTCATGAGGTAGCTGAAATAAAGGCTGCTCATTTTGAGGAGTTGATGAAATATGCCTGAAGAAGTATTAGTGATGTTGATATTCATAAGTATCAATCCTTTACACAAAATCTATAGCAATCTTGAGGATTTGGTTCTAAATTTTGATTTTAATGTAGAAATTTTGCTATGCAAGGAGATATTAAATAACAAAGGTCATTATGATTTTGATGTAGACTATTCAATATCTAGTGGAGCATCCTAAGAAATTTAAAAAATTTGTCATGTCTCCTTCAAAAGGAGTTTTATTTCATGGACCACCGGGTTGTGGAAAGACATTATTGTGAAGGGCCCTGAATTGTTAACAATGTGGTTTGGAGAGAGTGAGGGAAATGTGAGGGAAAGTTTTGATAAAGCCAAAGGATGAGCTCCTTGTGTCCCATTTTTCAATGAACTTGATTATATTGCTACACAGGTGTGTTGATTTTTTATGAGTGAAGTTCAAGTTGAGAACTTGATTCTATTATAGAGATTTGTCAGCGGGCTTGCAAGTATGCTATTAGAGAAAATATTGAGAAGGTGAGTTTCAATTGTGGCAGCTTTTTCAAACTAGATTTGGTTATGAATTTCTTAATGCTTTTTTTTGAACTGGTGTGTTAGAATTTTACATTTTTTGATTCAATTTTCCTCAACTTGTATCTTATTGTTTCAATTTGTTAAAAAAAAAAAGTGAAAATAAATACGCAGAGTAATCACCAACGACATCCTACTCGGTGATTAGTCTAGATATTTATCTTTAGGTGTTACTTTGCATTAATATATATCACTGTGTATTTTTTATGTTACTTTACTATTTTTTTTTAATGTTAATTGGTAATTTTATTAATCGTAATGGGTTAGAACCTAGCTTGAACTAGGGATAGCTACATTCTTTTCTCTGCCCTCTGGTCTCGACACCCAATAGGTCTTTTCTTTTCTCTACCCTCTGGTGTAGTTTATATCTTTCTAACACTTTTCCCATCATCCAAACCATACACTCCCTTCGTAACATTGGTCACTTTACATGCATTTCCAATTTCCTGATTCGATGTCTCACCATGCACAGCTTGAGAAAAACTCTTTTATTGCTTCAACTTCTTCTCCACCGTATAATGATGGAGTGATACATCTTTCCACTAGGATGCCCTGTTTGAGTACACCTCCCACACCAGAATGGAAACCCTTCATAATCTAGAGGCTGTTCTCAGCACCCTTTACTTGTTTTAAGTAATTTTATATGATGACTAGCATATTTCATGCATGGATGAGAAACAAAAAAAAAGTTTCTAGATTCTGAGAAGAGGTATGAGTGGAGGCCAAAGAAGGGATATTTGTGAAGGATTTATAGACGCAGGTTACTAAATCATCATCTCTGTACTGGTACTCAATTTCAGAACCCTTGTATGTATATAGCCACTCTAACAAATCTCCACATCTAAAAAATCTCCACAAAATCCCTTATGGCCTCCACTGCATATACGTCTTCTCAGAATCTAAAAACTCCCCATCATTAATTCTCATCAATGTACCAAATTGGATAGTAAGTCTATTTTAATTTGTCTATGGACTGAGACCTTAAATTATTGAGCTTCTCTTTATTTCAAGAATAGTTTAACATTCTCTACTTAACAGGGCCAACCACGTGAAGGTGGAAGCTCATCTGGACCCTACTAGGAGCCTCTTATGACCCTTTATGACATTTTAAGACCTCTAAGATGTATTCTTAGGGATTGTAAAGGGTTTTAAAGGGTCATAAGGGGTCCTAAGATACAACAGCTGAGAAACATAATTGTAGGCATCATGGTCACATTTTTTTGGAGACAACATAATTGAGTGGTATACCCAAACAATGTAGAGCAACTTCCGCTCCTCTGATTCCAAGTTGACACTATGGGATCCAAAGGCCATAGATAAGGATTGAATTTAGAGAGTGGAGGAGGGCCATAATGACAAAAATAATACAGGACAAACCTCAACTAGTTAAATGAGGCAACTGCAAATATTTTAATAGATTTTTATTATTAAATAATGAAATTTGCATATACCAGTGTTCTAAGCCCCCTCATTACATGATTTATTATTGTAAGCCCCCTCTAACTTACGCATCTAGAAAATGAAAATTAGGTTGTAGTTTCATTTTCTAGATGTGTAAGTCAGAGGGGGCTTACAATAATAAATCATGTAATGAGGGGGCTTAGAACACTAGTATATGCAAATTTCATTATTTAATAATAAAAATCTATTAAAATGTTTGCAGTTGCATCATTTAACTTGAGGTTTTTCCTATATTATTTTGGTCATTATGACCCTCCTCTACTCTCTAAATTTATTTATTCCTTACCTATGGTCTTCAGATCCCACAGTGTCAACTTGGAATCGGAGGAGCAGAAGTTGCTCTCCATCATCTAGGTATACAACTCAATTATGTTGTCTCAAAAAAAATGTGACCATGATGCCTACATTTATGTTTCTCTGCTATTGTGAAATCTACATTTATGTTTTCCATCTTTCTATAGTACTCTTCTTCAATCTGTGTTCGATGATAAGCATCTTCTTCTTCTTACTAATTACAACCAGAGCTTCCTTTTCATCACGATTCAAGTCCACTTCCCCCATCTCATCATCTTCATCATGCTTAGCTACCATCCTAAGCCCTTCTTCCCTCTCCATTTCTTCAAGCCTTTTCAAGATATCTAGATCAATAAAGTCTACAACATTGTGTCCATCCATGATCTTAGGAATATCATCTTCTTTCCACTCTTCATTTGCCAAAATATATGACTTCTTCAAGCTTGTAGAGAAAACTCCAGCCCAACCATTTCCATTCTCAATATCCTTCTCTAGCTTCATGGCCTCCTTGGCAGCACGCATCCTAGCATCCAAAATAGCTTGAGGAATACAAGGGGGCCTCTCTTTCCCATCTCATAGCTTGGGCATTGCAACATGAATCCTATTGAGACAACTAAAGATCTTCTTTGACTTCATCTTAATTTCCACTCTCTGCTCCAACAACCTCTCGCATGTCACATTCTTCACCATAATCACCCCTTCTTCCTTCAAAGCACTTATAGAGAGTAGCATGCCATCATCCCCCTCCCTTCTGATTGCCAAAGAACCCACCCATATTTTTCCTAGCCTCAGATCTCATCTCCGCAACCAATTTGGTATCCTCCTTCGGTAGTGTCTCTAGTGGTTGCAAATCAATCTTATTGCAAACTAAAATAAGAACTCTTTCCCATTAGCAAAAGGTAGTCATGAGCAAGCATGAGTAAGAAATGGAAGGGGCATACACCATCATCAAATCAGAGGAGAAAAGTATCAAATTTGCATATTAAGGGAGGAGTACATCATGGATTTTAAGTAAAGATCATAACATCACAACATGGTTGGGAGCCCCAAGGAGTCCTCATTGCATGCAGTGAGTAAGCTACATCAAAACAAAGAGGTACACAAATCTACATCATCTATACATTAATACTATGGCATGGAGTATATTTGAATTTGCATTTTAAAGGATAAGTAAGAAAGCTGCATGATGCTACTAAAATTAATAAAGGTACAGATCTAATGAAGTAATGAAGCTACCCACATTCTATGTGCTTTGAGCCAATGAAATTTTTATCATCATGATGAAGTAATAATGCATTAAATGTCTTACTAATGTCCCTATTTGATTGGACGATGCTCTATTTTTTATATTGCTTCTATCAAAATAGAATGGCAGTGGTGATTCAATGCATCTACAGCCTCAACAACATGGCGACATCGATCCAATAATAGAAAATACATTACAAATGCCAAGCTCACAGTCTCAATGAAATAAACAGTGTATAAAACAATATATGGTGCACAACAACAGCAAGCATGCAATGACAACAATAACATTGCATGATACCCGAGCTCAAATTCAAAATAGTAAGTGTATTAATGTATGATCTAATAGCAGCAACCTCATTGATCATTACCTTTCACTCCATCATTGTAGTAGAGATAACTACCTACAACTATATTTCATAATTCTTCCTTTGAAGTATATATATATATATATATATATATATATATATATATATATATATATATATATATATATATATATATATATATATATATATATATATATATATATATATATCAAGTATAATTATGAGTTTACATCATATATTTAGTCTTAATAAAATCTTATAAAACAACATAAATTGTGTGAAGTGTTTGATCTCTCTTTATTTGTTTTGTTGTTGATATTCACTATGTGGTACTCCCTGTTTATGATCATTTCATGAGGGAATGTCTTGATGTCTCACGGGCTGCAAGCTAGGACATCATGCATTGTTTATGAGCTCATTGTTTGAGCACCAGCCAATCAAATAGGAACATGAGGTGCTCAAATAGTGAGCTCATAAATAATGCATGATGCCCTAGCTTGTAGCTTGTGTGCCATCAAGACATTTCCTTGTGAAATGATCATAAACAGGGAGTGCCACATAGTGAATATCAACAAAAAAATCAAATAAAGAGAGATCAAACACTTCACACAATTCCTTGAAGGTAATAGAAATGATTCCCTATCTCTCAAAGCTCATGGATCATCAAGCATTCCAAATGAAAAGATGTAAACAATGCCAGTTTTGAACAATGAGCTCATGAACAATGTATGATGCCCTAGCTTGTAACCCGCGAGCCATCAAGATATTTCCTCATAAAATGATCATAAACAGGGAGTACCACATAGTGAATATCAACACCAAAACAAATAAAGAGAGATCAAACACATTACATAATATATGTTATTTTATAAAATTTTATTAAGACTAAATATATTATTTTATGAGCTCACTGTTTGAGCACCTCATGTCCCTATTTGATTGGTCAGTGCTATGTTTGTTATATTGATGCTATTAAATCAAATAGGGACATCAATAATAAAATAGGGACATCAAATAGGGACATCAGTAATAAAATAATACACTTACTATTTTGAATTTGAGCTCATAAAGATTAAGATATCCCTATTTTATTATTGATGTCTCTATTTACATCTTTTCATCAAATGATCCAAAAACATTAAGAATGGTCCTATATGATCACTAATAGCCAACTGTCACAAGAATATAAATGAATGCAAACATACATAAGTGGATGAACATAAATAATTAAGGTCCTATATGGATGGTTCTAATGCTTTTCCATTACAATAATTGAGCATTCATCATTTGGTATATGAATAGGTGAAAAATATGTAGACATCCAGATGTGTACTATGAGCTTTCCTGCAACAAATGGACTTGTGATGATTTTCACAATAGTACATGTGTTGCAAGAAAGCTCAAAGTACTACTTAGGAAAATATGAATGTTCATCACCTTTGCATATCAGATTTAATCATAGAAGGTATATGCACAGGTGAAAACATGTAGATTTGACAAAGCAATACTAGGAGCTGGACCCAGCATCAAATGGACTTGTGATGATTTTCACAATAGTACATGTGTTGTTGGGTAAGCTCCCATCAGTGCTTAGGTAAATTTGCATGTTCATCACATGTGCAATGCTTTGGTTCCAGGTTCACTATCACTCTACCAGCCTCTCCCTTGTGAGCATCCTTGTTTCTCTTTTTTGATGCCTTCTTGCCAAGTTTAATAGCTTATGATATTTCTATCAGGATTCAACTATGTAGTTTTTCAGTCAAACTCATTGACCCATGATTCATGAGTAGTGGTTCACACAAACCCATCTCTCATGAGAATGAATGGAACACTTATCACTCATTGGATCTAGGTGATGCTCATAGAGGTGAAGCATTGAGACTTCCCAGGATGTCACCCATCCTAGTAGTTAAGCACACTCAAGATGGAGTAGTACTGGGATGGGTGACCTCCCAGGAAGTCTCGTTGCTTCACCTCTATGAGCATCACCTAGATCCATTGAGTGCTAAGTGTTCCATTCATTCTCATGAGAGATAGGTTCATGTGAACCACTACTCATGAATCATGGGTCAATGTGTTTGACTCAAAAAACTACATAGTTGAATCTTGATAGCAATATCATAATTTGACTTGCTATGGAAACTATCTCCTACTTATCAAGTTTAATAGCTTTCAATTTCTAAGCTGAATCCTTGAAACCATCTCCTAGATTAACTTCACCAGGAGGCCTAGACCTAGATCTTGACCATGATAACAGATGTTGCTTCTTGTTTGGTTGATCAATATCCATGGCCCTTGATTTGAGGGTTTCTCTAATCCAAGCCATCCACACCCTTCTTGGCTTAATTGGTGATTGATTCACCATTTATATGCCAATATAAGACTATCAAAATCTTAACAACACTATGTTGTTCAATCCGATCTCCCAGTGCTATACCTTAGCCATCAAATTCATTAGAAAACATACTTCAAATCAGCCTACGATCACATTAATTGTTAAATCTCTGCAAGTAAAGATCATTAGAACTATGGTACATTGTTAGCAATCATCTTTCCATGGATCCTAGGCCTTTGAGCCCATGGAAAGGTGTGGGTTACAAGTTAGACTAAAAAATACAAAAGGAAAACTAATAAAAGTCAGTCCAAGCCATTGTATAGGAAGGTACAACCATGCTAAATGCCTCTCCAATTATCCAAACTATGAAATGTAACCTTCTAATAACTTATTTCATCTTTCAAATCATTAACCCAACCAATTTACATGAAGAATAGAATGAAGATTCAAAGTATTAAGAGGTTTGTACTCATAGTCACTGGTGAAATTATCTCAAGGTGAAATTGAAATTTTTGAATTGAATTGAATTAAATTTTGAGATAACTCTAAAAGAAGTTGAAAGAAGTCAACTCGAGTAAAATAGGACACTAGTACATTTGACCTCATTTTTTTACCAAAATTTTTGACCATCAATTAAAAAGGTTTAGGTTAGTTAGATTATAGAAGGAAAACTTTCTTTTTTTTTCAATCCATGCCCGTGTTGGTTGAAATTACCGATGAGGATGTCGTTGGTGGCAAGCAGCAAAATGAGTGTGGACACCTGGTTGGATTATAGAAGGAAAACTTTTTTTAAAAAAAATCCATGCCCATCTAGTCACAACTAATGGAACTAGCATAAATAACAGAGCATTGAATATTGTATTAGAATAAATTATAAAATAATACATTCCTTTTTCATCTTTTGAAAGATATTTCTTTTCATTTCAACTCTCTACAATGGAGAGAAAAAGAATAATATATTTATATAGTCTTTCACCTTTGATCTGAAAACAAATCCTTTTCAAAAATTGAATATCATGTCTAACTGTCACAAAGCAGTTTTCAAAAAAGAATGCCTTAACAAAATAATAACAATTTTCTATTATGAGATAACCATAAAAATGTCTTTTGTTATCTCTAATAAGTCTGAATAATGTCTCTAACAAATAGTCTTCAAGAACATTTATTGGTTTCAAATAATAATCTTGAAACTGTCATGATTTCATCCCTTACACAATGTATTAACTTATTAAGTAAACCCTCCATAAACACAACACTGGTTTACAAACTAAACAATGACCTGACATAGGGTTACATTACAATTAGTTCAAAGACTAACACAATGTATCTTAACCATACTCCAAAAAAAACCTTACTCAAATTAGGGTTTGACATATAATCACAGACAAGAGAACTCAAAATGAGGTTTAAGATTTTAATGAAAAATCAACAATATGTATGAAGCCCAATATGAAATAGCTAGGGATATAAACAAGAACTATCCACACAGGTTATAGAGACTAAAACCTTTCCATTGATCCATACGGGTATAACACAAAACTTTACCACAATTTAGAAAACCCGAATGATATTATACCACTGTTTACTTCAAAACTAACATGGGTGTTGAAACCAAATAAAGAGTTTATCAAGATAATGGTTTCTGAAACAAATTTACATAAACCAATTAACTCAAAACACAAACCCTTTTTCGAATAATTTAATTTTAACTTTGGTTGTGTTAAAGGAACTATGTTGACTTTATTTTGTAGTTGTTTAACATGAGAGTTTGTAGGTTAATACAAGTTCACATTTTTATGGGAATGTATCATTAAATTGAGCATTAATGCCCATATATATCTAGTGAGATGAACATAACTCATTTACCTCATGCTAGTGTGCTTGGATTAGACTAGACATTATCTAACCGCCTATGAGGGTTGTCACTGTTATTAATTGGTGTAAAAGGAGGACCGCCTGTGTGTTATAAGACTTTATATAAATACTCACTATTTGGATAATGTCTAGTCTAATGAAAAATAGTGTATACAAGGTATCCATGCCCACTAGCATGAGGTACATGAGTTATGTGCATCTCACTAGTTATAGATGGGCAACTATGGCACACTAGTATCTGTGAACTCCTATTAATCTACAAACTCTCATGTTAAACAACTACAAAATAAAGTCAACATAGTTCTGTTAACACAACCAAAGTTAAAATTAAATTATCTCTCTCCCTAAGATAAACTAAGTAGCCTTCATATATTTTATGTCAAACTACTATTAAACTGACTGTACCCTAGATGTTTAATAAAGAAGAAAACCCAAATTACTTTCATAGCCTACATAAGGAAAAAAAATTCCTTCACAAATGAGGGTGCTGACCACAAAACCAATATCCTTCTCCATATAAAATGGGAAGTGTTCACACTCACTTTAAGGTCAGCGGTGTACAAAGAATATAATGCCCACACAAGAGGAATAGCTATTTTTGCTAGTCATGTCAATCAAATCCCCAGTGATGCAGAGCTATGCAGCCAACAACCAAAAAAAAGGTCTTCAACACTCTAATCCACACAATAATGGATTCTAGGATCGATTCTAGATCCTTTACCCACACCCGGGTACACACTCCTAATGAGCCTAGTTTCCTAGTAGCCTTCTAGACTGATTTCACAAGGTTCTTTCCATAATCTCCCAAAAGATTCAAGAAGATAATCACATATTTGGATACCCTTTTCAAGGTTATACAAAATATTGGAAAATTAAATATTGTTATACTAGCCCTCCATTAGGCCTCCTTTTCCAAAGCAACACCCAACTCCACACTCAACTGGGACTTCTCTATCATATACAAAGTCTAGATACCCTCCAAAACCAAATATTTTCACATTTTCAAGGACCACTAATAAGTTTTAAAGTCTCATTCACAAAACCCTCCTTTTAAGGCTTAATAACCTAGGGTCTTCTCAAACACACCCTTCCACACCTTCTTAGACCCCACGAATGGATATAAAACCATATCCTAATCATAAAGTGGTCTTCTATGCAAAGAAATATGGTCCTCCAATGGACCAATCATCCAAACCTTGACTGTCCCCAATTCTAGTGACCCTTAAACCGGGCTATCCAAGCAATCTGAGAATGTTCTTCCACTTCACTATCTACCCTGCATTCAAGAACATTTGAAACACATAACATAATGAAAATCCATCCTTCACAACTCCCTTCCATTCATGGAAAACATTAAGTACTATCTCATTACCCTATCCTTGTGGTATTTCATTCGTGCACTGTGCAGGAACAGTCACTGTTGGTTGTGTTTCAACACACTAACTTCCTCTACACCCTTAGAAACTCATGAATGGATTCAACTTGATAAAAAACAACCATTCTAACATACTCATTATGCACTAAAAGGAAACAATCTTAAATCAAATCTTTGCATCTATCTAATTTGACTAGTGTATACCCTGACTATACAGGGATAGTCACATCTAGAGGACCCAAAAATGCTTTCAAACCTATACAAAACTATTCATAACTCCATTGACATGCAAAACCATACCCTAGCAATCATTTGGATCCATATCAACCATAAAAATAATTTTTTTTCAATAGAATAGTCAGACTGTACCCTCACGGGCAGTGATTGGCAGATTACCAATGAATTTACATTTTTATTACTTGAAAATAGCTTACATTCATTGTTATGATATGGAATTGATCATTAACTTGGTCCTCCCTCTTCTCTACCTCTAACACATGCATCCAACCACAAATAAACCTCTTCAAGGCCGGTTGTAACCAAGGCCAGTTGTAACCACCAACTAACTGGAAGAGTCTATTGACAGTTAGTTACTTGTTAAGTTTGGTTGTCTAGTTGACAACAAGTTGTCAACTTCGACAAAATTCTTCCTCTAAGGCATTTATATTATTGCCTTGAGCCTTTTAAAGTTTTATCCAACTTCAAAACATCCTATCCCTCTTAAAAACTCATATAAGCCCTAATTTTGCCAACTTGGGCATTTTACAACTTTAGCACTCTAAGTGCTTTTAACATCAAACTTAAGGCTCTATTGGCCATTCACAATTATTATGGACCTTTATAGGTCATTGTTCAAATCCTACTAACCTAGGATAAACTTGTTCTTCCCTAGTGACCCCTAGGTACCCTTATCCCTAATCAATGCCATTTAATGGCTTACAAAGCGTGATCCTTCACAAAGGACTTAAAACATTACAAAACATTATTAGAAGACCTTTAAGGTCCATTACAATATCAAATGACCTTGGATGGTCATGTTGTTCTCATATTCACCCAAGGATCTATTAGTGACCCTGGTATGCCACCTTGGTATATGTATCCTATTTAACATTACTTTAAGGTATATGTGTCCCAAATCCTTCTTTCATTTATGATTCTCGCATCAATTTCCTAACTTACTCTTTGGTGGTCTTCCCATAGCTTGCTTTAATGTAGTACAAAATGCAACTATAGGCTTCAACAATTTTGAAGCAATCACAAATGGTGAGGTGAATGCTTGGCATTCAAAAAAGTATGTTAAACTAATTTGTTCAAAATTGCAAATTTCTAAGAACTTTCTAGTTTCCCATGTTATCTAAGGTATGGAAATTCAGATGAGGATGTGTTATCAAAATTCAGAGTTAAGTTATCATTTTCAGAAAAAAAAAAGAACTTGTGCAAGATCTAAGGGACATAAAGGAAAAACGGTTAGATTGGCTAGAGTAGGAAGATTGGTTAGACAGAAAGATTAGGAAGTGAAGAGACATAAGCAAGTAATGATGTCAGGAGAATTGTAGTTTTAGGGAGCTCTTACAAAGTATATATATGTTCACCTATGTGAATAGATCTATATTAAGAGTGAGAGACTGAAAAATATATGAAGGATTGATTCAATGAGATTTCAAAAGGAACATTATTGAATATCATATTGAAAACAATGTTGAAATTGTGAGGAATAGAATATATTACTTGTTGAGATTTACATGACATATTTGGCTCTATGGGAGTAGTATTTTGTATTCTCATTCACTGATTATAATTTCCACAAAAAGGAACATACATATTGTCACAATGAAATACTGAATTTATCATTTTCAATCTCCAGTAATCTTGTGATAGAAGTTATTATAAACAATCATAAGATTTTTAGTTTTTTTTTCAATATTATTGAGCTATTGCGATAGTGGGGTTGGTGCTCCTTGAAGTTGGTACTTCTAAACATTGAGGTATAGAGTTTTTGATCTTTGGATTAATAGGAAAGATACAGGTTCCAAGTGGTTTTTCTACTCTTAGAGAGTTTTGCACTCATCAAAATCATGATGTCATGTGTCTAACATTTGTCTCTTAGTTTGATGCATTATTTGCCTATCTCTATTTCAGTCCATATGTCCATTCAGTTTCAGCTTATGATGTGATACTTTATGTTCAAGTTATCTTTGCATACTTTTCATTGTATTGATCTTTTTTGGTTTTTTATATGGGGTGGGGTTATTTTGACAGACTGTTACATACCTTGATTGTACAGGGAAAATCACATTTTGAGGGATTAAACACTTCCAAAATTTAATAGAAACTATCCAAGACTTCAATGTAAATGCATCATAATACCATAACAATCCATTTAGATCCCTAACAACTAGTAACAATGGTGCCTTGGATGAATAATAAATCACTCGCGGGTTGTTCATGAGTAGAAAATTTAGGATAAACAAAAAATAATGATGCCCTATCTTCATGTAATGTGAAGAACATAGCTATGGGCTTATCAATAAGTACCCCATGAATGTAATAGTAGAAATGTATATAAATAGAGATCAAAATCTCAAACACTTATATAGTGATAAAAAATGGGCCAAAAAATACACAATACATGATCCTATGGCACATTTCTCATGGGCCCTAAGTAGGTAACCAAAAAGTAACAATGGTGCCTTAGATGAACAATAAATCACTCACGGGTTGTTCATGAGTAAAAAATTTACGATAAACACAACATAATGATACCCTAGCTTCATGTAATGTGAAGAACATAATAAGTACCTCATGAATGTAATAACAGTAATATATATAAATAGAGATCAAAATCTCAAACACTTATACAGTGATAAAAAAATGTGCCAGCAAATACACAATACATGATGCCCTGACACATTGGTCATGGGCCCTAAGTAGGTAACCAACAAGTACCAATAGCATAGAAGCATAAAACAATGCCAGACAAATGCAGAGTAAGGAAATCCTTATAGGTGGTCCTCCTTTTACACCAAATAACAATGGAAACCCTCACATGCGATCCTCCTTTTACACCAAAATAATAGTGGCAACCCTCGCAGGTGGTCCTCCTTTTACACCAAATAACAGTCGCAACCTTCGCAGGAGGTCCTCCTTTTACACCAAATCACAGTGGCAACCCTCACGGGTGGTCCTCGTAAAAATCTCACCAAATAACAGTTAAAACCCTCACAAGCGCTCCTCCTTTGCGCACTCCAAGTTAAAACCAAATAATGAAATGAGATATGAAATCTTTTTCTTTTTAAAGTTATGTCCGTGTTGGTCAAAATTTTGACCTACATGGTATTGGTTGAATGTTCGACCAACACAGGCATGGATTAAAAAAAAAAAAAGTTTTCCTTCTATAATTTGACCAACCTAAACCTTTTTAATTGATGGTCAAAAATTTTGGTAGAAAAATGAGGTCAAATGTACTAGTGAGGTCATCAAAGCATTAATAACCACCTTCTAAATGGACTAAAAATTTATTCTAGATAATTTAGTAGGTTTCCCTACAACGAGCAGCTACAAATTGTGCATTTGTTTGATGCTATGCATATTGGAAAGAATATAACAAAGACATTATGGAAAATATTGGATGGAAGGTGTGACAAAGAAAAAATTGTCAAAATTTATACTGATATTCAAAATTTTAATCATGCAATAAAAGATGTCATTCGATCAAATAGAAATGGAGACCAAATTGATATAAGTGTCCTTCCTTGGTTATTATCGAAACAGTAAAACAATGCTATAAAAGAAGTCATACAAAAAATTTGATTTCCCATAGGATTTACTGCATACATAAACAATCTCATATTAAAGAAAAGTGAATTTGGGCCAGGAATGAAAATGCATGATTGTCATACCTTCATTAAGTTAATTCATGTTCTTGTGTATTTACTATATATTTGTATTCTACATGTACTTTTCATTGTATTATGTTAGAAAATAATGAAAAGATCATTTTATAATTGTTGCAATACTTTCTACCTCTATCTCTCCCACACCACTTCGACAATAGTGTCAAGCAAGTTGTATATGATCTTGGCAAATACATGAGGTAAGTAGTGATATTTGTTTTATTTTTTGTATAGATATTATATTTGGGATAGGTTTTACTTTTTATGTAATTTATTGTACTTTATTTTGTAAAGTCTCATTTATATATTATTGCATCTTGAATCTTTTATGCGTGCTTGTCATCTAAAGAAATCCATGAAGAAGATATAAAATATTGGAAGATAAAAATTCTTCAACTAATGTGTGAAATGAAAAAGTGTCTACCTTCAACTTTTTTGAATGCACAAGAACACTACCTCATACACCAAGTTGAGGAGATTGAATTATGTGGACCTATACACACTAGGTCAATGTGGATGATTAAGAGGCACTTGACATTTTTTAAGAGTTCGGTTCAACAAAGAGCATGTCTTGAGGGTTCTATACTTGAGGGATATATAGTATACTAGACTATGGTGTACATTACTGAATATCTTCCTAAGTTTGTAGCAAAGATCCATGTAGATCACATTTGGGATCTCATCCCCATTAACAAATTTTAAGGGGAGTATTTGATGGGGAAAGGTAGATTGAGAAAAGTGAGAGGTAATTATAAGATGTTATTGTAGTTAATTAATTCTTAATCTTCAATATAATTCTGTTGTAAGTCTATTTATTTGTTGTACAGTTGGTTGAGTGTAGGATGCACTACATTTGTATATTGTAAACAATCTTGATTTGATGACAGTAAAGATTGAAAGATGTCAACATTATCGTTGCTCATTAACATGGGAATGTTTGGCTTCATTGGTTAAAGAAGTTCATCATAATAAAGATTCTAATGTTACGCTAATGCACATTGGTTTAGCAAATGGTTTAAGAAATACAAAGGTACATAAAAATCTATTAATCAATCATATGTTTATCAACTTGTGATGCAATAAAATTTACATGTTTGACATATTGCAGGTCAAACACCACAAATAAATGTGCTACAATGGTCATAAATTTCGCATCAAAAATTTGGATGACATGAAGAAAACTTGTGATTCCAGGATAACTACAGTCTTTGAGGTGACTAATATTTCATCTAGAAATGACATACATCCTCAAGACTCTCAAAATCAATACTATGACATTTTGGATGATATACTAGAGTGTGACTTCAATTCCTTCAAATTAGTTCTACTTGTGGTCAAATGCTATAGACTACGACTGAATCAAAATGATCATCATAGAACTATTATTGAACATGATACTGGATTTACAATGGTTAATACAAGGTCCTTTGAGCTAGTTGAAGATGAGCCCTATGTTATTCCAAGCCAATGGGAGCAGGTCTTTTACTTAGAGGTTCCAAATAAACCAGGTTCGTCATTTGTTGTTGTAATACCCCAAAAATGGGCTATAAGTTCATTAATCTTCTACATCATCAAATCGAATGAAATCGACATCAAAGTCCTAACCTAAGGCACATCTGAACATCATCAAATCCTAATTGATTATCTTAAATTCTGCATCGGGGAATATTCTTAGTAATATTCCTAATTATCTTAATTATCTTTAATTTAATGATTATTTGGCGATAAATCACATTTATCTTAAGTTTGATTAATTGAATATTTTCATATTTAATTAATTAGATTTAATATCTTGCCACTTAATTGTGTAATTAAATTTAAATCTATCTATTATTAATTGTATTATTTAATTTTGACAATAAATCCAATATCTTATGAATAATTGATTAAATTCTTATTTAATTAATTAAAGCAAGTTGTCATTATTTAATAATATAGTTTTTAATAAAAGTTTGATAAAATAGTTAGTTAACCCATAAATTAATTATTTTATTTCAAAAATCAGTTAAGTGGAGAATAAATCACTTTATTTATTTATTAAATCATAATTATCCATGTGCACATTCAAGGACCAGTTAAACTCAAATTGGAAAATCAATGCAAGTTGTTAGCTTTTTGAAACTCGACATCTTTTTGAGTTTTAAAGTTGATCTAAACTTCTAATTCGAGTTGAACTGTGCTTTTGCATGATTTTTGTGACTTAATTATCTTTATTTAAAAATAACTCAAAAATCAAGCTGAGTTATTTGAGTGATTTATGTCTTTTTTCCATGCACCTCCAAAGCTCTGAATTTCTATAAAATCAAGGCTCAGCTCTTCATAATTCATCTCTAAAATCTCTAATATCTCGTAAATTGCAAACTTACTCTACAAGAATCATAGCATATCAGATTTGGAGAATTTGCACAATTGGAGCTTGAAAGATAAATTTGAGGATTCGAAGCTTGGTGAGATCAATTTCAAATTCATAGCTTTCATATTATTGTTAGAATTTTCATTCTCATATCATATCATTTCTAGATTAGCATTGCATATCATTTAGCATAGATTCATATCAGTTTTTCATTATCATTGCATAGAAAATACCAAAAAAAAAAACATTAATTGCATTCATATTTCATATCAGTTTTGCATTCAAATCTTTCATTTAGGTGTCGTCTGGGTCACTGATCTCGATAGCAATCTGAGAACATTAATCTCGCACCTACTAGAAGGCAGTAAATCGCTTGGTCAGAGTAAATTTCAATTTTGCATGATTTTGATTATAGCTAACCTCTAATATTTTACTGAAGTGTTGTGTCTACAGATCAGGTACAATTTTCACACACATATTTCTGGTGCCCACCGTGGGGCAACCCACCTTTGCATGCTGGTTTTGATTTTTTTTAGAGCTAAAACCCCAAAGTTTCAAAGATTTAATTTTATCTTCCAAAAGGCATGATTTTTTGGTCTGAAATTTGTTTTACAAGCTGGTGACATATTAGGAAAGCTACAATAAAAAATTTAGAATTTTGTGAGATGTTTTGAATTTTTAATAATTTTTTCTTGAAATTCTGGAAAAAATTAATATCTGACGCAAATCAGCATATTTTTTAGAAATTTTTATATTTTCAGAAAGCTCTTTAAATTATACAAGGGGTCCATTCTTTATGTTTTAAATTTGGACATGATATCATAGCTCAAATAGTCAATTTACAAAAACTAGTCTGTTTTGATAAAAACAGGTCTCTAAGGCACAAATGAAGAGATTTTTCTAAAAATTTTGCATTTTTGGAAAGCTCTCTATTTTTTAGTAGGGGTCTCTATTCTAAATTTTTATTTTTGTGGCCAAAATCATATCAAAAAAATTAGATCTTGTTGACTAGGTCAAATGCAACAAAAAAAATAAAATTTTGTGATGGGTATGCACTTATTTTTTTTACATGATTTAATGAATGATATGAGTTGTCATTTGGGTTAATTTCTGGTTATTATTGCTAATAATAATTGATTTTTAGAGCTAACCCTATGGTTTTCATAAGTTGAATATATGTTACATATCTTGTTTGCTTGTTTGCTTGTTGGAGAGTTTGTCACTTGCTTGCATGGAAAAGCTCAACAAGAATTGCTCAAAATCAGGTAAACATCTACTAAGAATTGCATTGCAAGGATCTTAGGTATTCCACTTGTGCTGATAATATTTCAATTTGGGGCTTAAAATAAATCTCTCGTGTGTCTAGCTTGGGTGATTCTTTTCATGCTTTTGTTTTACACACTTGCATAATTGATACTAGGTTGTGACCCCTTAAGCATTCATTAAGTAGTCTTAGATACTTGTGATTGATCTTGATTGCTATCTTGGGTTATTGGACTCGCTAATCCACCGGCCCCTCATTCCACCCCATGGTTGCAATGTTAGCGCCATAAAGGGGAGGGGTCAACATGACAGAAGTGTTAAGTGTTTCACTTGGCAATCCTTTTGTGCTTTTATGAACTCACTTATTTTCTAAGTTGAGAACTCATTTTCAGCTTGTGTGAGGTGTTAAGTGTTTCACCTTGTGGACTCATCTCATATTCACTTTAATTGTTAAGTGTTCCTCTCTCTTCGTTTGGATACTTTTGGTAGATTTGCTTATGGAAACACACATCTGTGCTCACATAGTAATTAGGCCCTATGAACACTATTCATGATTCTTGAGAGATTGGATTCCCAGTGAAATCTTTTTTGATGACAGAATCTTTGTAGGTAGGGAGGATACTTAGTGTGTTTCACATTCAACTTGGTTAGTGCATCTACTCTTATTGATCGATACATTCTCTCTTAGGAGAGGTTGATAGATCACGTGGGGTAGACATCACGAGCTTTAGTGAATCAAAATTGGTTAGTGCATCTTCCCTTATTGATTGATACATTCTCTCTCTGGAGGGGTTGATAGATCACATGGGGTTGATATCATAGACCTTGGTGAGACAAACTTTATCTTAGCGTATCAGATTAATCTGCTTGCTTTGTTTGGGTTAAAAGTGAAGAGGCATCAAAACCTTGGATTTGCAGCCAAGTCCCCTTGTGGTATACTATTGTGAGTCATCTTTAGAGAGGGTTAACCATAGTGGACAATCCCTTCACAGGGAAAACTACGTTGATGGAACCTCAAGCAGTAATAGTCATTTTCACCGTGGTAGTGACAGCCACTATATAAATGTCCTTGTGGAAGAAATCTCCACAGGTATGGTTCATTGTTGGTTGTCAGATCTCCCTAGCAGCTCCTGAAGATTAAGTTCTCAGACTGTGTCAAAACCCTGGTGCACTGGGATTGGATTTCACCCCTTTGGATCATAAAAGTTGCAGAGTCAAACCATTACTAAAAACCCTAGTGAGGCCAAATTTTCATTTTATAGGGTATATGTGCGTTATTACAAAACATTTTTGGAACATACACAATTAGCACTTCTGAGGATTAGAACGAATAAGTCACTTGATTGTTCATGCACAAGGTTGCTTTTGCCCTTGTTCATTGTTTTCAGACATGCTTAAAATCATGTGCTTGCTATTTTTCATGCTTGTTTATCTATCTGGTTACTAAAAATGGACAAATCTGTTACAATCCTCAAATCTAGACATCAAAATTTGCAAACAATTCAAATCTGAAAACTCAAAATTTGCAAAATCTGAAGTAAAATCCTTTTCTAGAGTCAAAAATCATTTTAGGAAGTTAGAAAGTCATATGAGTTTTTTTTCAAGTGTCGTTTCATTACAACCCATCTATCATATGATTGAGTACCCAACTGTCGTATGAGTTTTTCAACTATCGTTTCATTACTACCCAACTATCGTATGAGATTTTCAACTGTCATTTCATTGCTACCCAACTATCGTACAAGTTTTTTAACTATCATTTCATTGCCTACCAATTGTCGTACAAGTTTGGAGAGTGTTGTTTGGGGAAATTTAGAAAAAGTGTCAGAAAGTTGTCAGAATTGCCAGATACCCAGCTTTTTCAACCTATTTCCAGAATCTATCATACAAATCACTATGTCAGGAATAGAGCAGTAGCTATTGAGAATCTGTACACATGTCTCAAAGAATCAGTACACAAGAGGAAGAATCTCTAATCACCACTATGATGAAGCAGCTGCAAGCTATGCAAGTTGAACTTAACAATCTTAAGAAAGAGAAGGAACCCAAGGAATTCTCTAGGGAAGCTCTATGCCCTTTTCCATTTGATAAAGACTTGTACATGTCACCATGCCTCTAGATAGAATGTGAGCAACGTGACAACCCTTATGATACCTCTTCCATGGAGAGTGACACATCCATCTTTGGAGACTATGATGACTATGATGATAGACAATGTAATGATACCTATGACACCTTTGTTCCTAAGAATCCTCCTCGTCATTCATTCTTGCTTACTACAAATGGGCTGTCACATTGGATAGATCGTCATGGTGATCCATATGATTCTAATTTTGAAAGAGACTTTGATGGCTTTTGTGGACAATATCTAGATGATACATCTACTTCTATTGAGGAATATAAAATGTATTGTGCTGATTTGAAATGTGCATACTACAAGGATCTCTCCTCTAAGAACTCTCAGGCTGAAAATAAAGATTACACTCTCAAGAAAGATCATGTTAATGTTGAACCTTTGTCTAGTGATGGTTCCCTTCCATCCCCTACTTCCTCCAATACCCATACATTTCTTAAAGCTTTTGAGTCTTTCAAATCTTTCACAGAACCTTCATCCGACACAAGCCCTGATACTTTTCATGTGGTTCCCTATAGTTATCCTCTAGGGCTACCTCTTAAAGAAACTCAAGCTAACCTTCACTTGGCTGCAAATACTTTCAATAATGATAAACCTAAAGAGCCTAAGCCTTCATATGCTATAATCCCTACTTCAGCTAGTTCTCCACCATCTCTTCCAAAGTCATCCATACAATCCCAACATGCTTCCTTGTCCTTAGAAGTGGCTCCATGTCAAGAGGACTCTAAACATGATAAAGAAAAGAACATAAAGAAAGATCAAGATCAAGAACCCTCCATGTCATCCAAGCCTTTTCATGATGTCTCTTATCTATTTCATGGTTCTCCTAAGCAAGATCAAGCTAATACTTACACTGCTGAGCTTATTGATGATAGTACTGTTACTTCCAATGTTAAGCCTATTGAAAATCAAAAGAAAAATTATGCGCTTGTGCTATCCAAAGATCTTTGTCAAGATCAAAGTCTTCCATCTTCTTATTCTACCACTCCATATTCATTTCCACTTTCTACTCTTCCTAAGTCTTTGCAAGCTTTGAACAATCCTATTAAAGAAGGGGCTCATATTCAAGATGTCCACAATTCTATTGAAAATTCTAATGCTCACGCTAAAGATGCTGATATCCTTGGTTGTCATATAGATGCTGATGAACTTATTGATTATCCTTTTGCATCTTTCACTTCCATCCTTGGACCTCTTCCACCACTACTAAGGGCTTCACGCCTTCCTTCCATCTTGGGTCCTTATGTCCCTTCACTTTCCCCTCTTAACTCTCCTAATTTTTCATCCATCTTGGGTCCTTACATCCCTCCATATCCCATCTTTCCTCAAGATCAACATAGATGCATACCCTTGAATCTTTTTCATCCATCCACCCATCTAAACTAGTCATATCCTTCTTCTTCTTCAACAAGTCCCAAGTCTTTTGGAAGTAGCTTGAATGTTCAATACAAGAAAAAGAAGCAATACAAAAATCCATCAAAAAAAGAAGATCACCATGTCTCCTCTAAATGACATGGAAACATAAAGTCAAAAGAGATATCTAAGAAAAAAACTACAAGACAAGTATGGGTTCCAAAATCTATCATTGAAGATATTCTCTCTAGATTACCAAAAAGAAATGAAAAGCCTACGGCTATATGGATTCCAAAGTCTCTCTTGAAAGAGTCTCATGTTGAGCAACAAGTGAAATTGACATTCAAACTTCCAAAGACTTCCACTTCATCTTCTTCCAAAAGCATTCCTCCATTCCATGCACCTAAACCACAACCTCTGCTATCCATTCACCATATTCCTTCACGTATTCTTTCATTCATGATTCCCCCATCCTCTCACCACCCTTCAAGGTATGTGTTGACGTTGATCTTGCCTTCCTTTCCACCTACCCTTTTACAATCCTTCCATGCATTATCCTTCTACCTTCTATCATTTTTCCTCATTTGCCTATTCCTCCTATCTTCCAACCTCACTCGCTTTACATAAAACCTTATCCTCCATTTTTCTCTTCCATCTCCCTTTCCCTATCAGCATCTTTGAGCATATCATTTTAATTCTTTGGCATATCATGGTTTATCCTTTCAAGGAGCACTATCTAAAAAGCTTGCCTTCTTCCAAAAAAAATTTAAAAAAAATTAAGAAAATAAAAATTGAAAATGTGCCTTGGTGAAAACTTGAAAACAGGCACCTTGGTAGCAAAAGTAAAGAGAAATAAATTTGTCCTATGGTGAAAACCACTTCCTTGTGGCCCCTTGGATAAGTACCATGATAAAAACCTGGCAATCAGGCATCATGCATAGTTCTTCTACATATTTCATCCATTCCATCTTCTCTCTTTGATCTTGACAATGTTGATCTATACATGAACATTTGGCTATTTTGTGAGTTGTCTTACGATGATCTTGCTTTCATTCCTTCCATGTTTAACCTTCATATCCATTTTCCTCTACTTATTACAGCCTTTCGCTATCCTTTTCCCCTTTGGTCTTGATCTAATAAAGAAAAAAGAAAGAAAGAGTAAAACATAGTGCTATGAAGCCTCTTGACATGTCTACTCTTTTGGACTACATCCTTTCTTTCTTTGGCATTACGCTTTTGTGACTTATCCTATGCTAGCCTTTCATTGCTTGTTCCAATGCACTTTACATGACAATTTTTCCCTAGCCCAATTCTTGAGGAGTTTTCCCTTGAATATTTCTTCCTTTCATCCTCCTTCATTCTCTTGTCTTCCATCTCTTCGACCAGCTTTCCAATGCCTCTTGTTCTCCACCTTGCTAGACATTGGGACTACATGATATGATCTTACTTGGGAGTTTACAATGGAAAAAGATGCTATCAAGTATAACAAGTATCAGAACTAGTGTCAGAACCAATGTCAGAACCAGTATCAGAACCACTATCAGAATGAGTATCAGAACTAGTATCAGAACAAGTATTAGAGTCAATATCAGAACTAGTATCAGAACCAGTATCAGAACAAGTATCAGAACCAGTATCAGAACAAGTGTCAGAACCAGTATCAGAACAAGTATCAGAACAAGTATCAAAACTAGTATCAGAACAAGTATCAGAACAAGTATTAGAATGCCTACTGGGGCTACACCTTTCACTTTAGTTTATGGGTCTGAAGCAGTACTACCTATTGAGGTCAAAATCCCATCACTAAGAATCAGAATGCATGGTCTAGTAACTGATGACGACTATAGAGTGTCTAGGTTGCAAGAACTAGAACTACTAGATGAGCGTAGACAAGCAGTGTATGATCATCTCAGAGTATATCAGAAGAGAATGTCTAGAGGCTACAACAAGAAAGTCAGACACAGAGAATTTCAGGTTGGTGATCTAGTCTTGAGAGAAAATCCTAAAAATCAATCCCATCGAGAACACAAGGGGCAGTTCAAATCCAACTGGCTGGGTCCCTTTGTCATCACTGCTACTTTTGGCTCTGGTGCCTATCAACTCTCAATGACTGAAGGAGAACAGCTCTAAGAACCAATCAACATTCTCCATCTGAAGAAATTCTATGCCTAAGGCATTCAATCTATGGTAAAATGTCTTGAAAAAATTATAAAAATTGGAAAATGTCCTGAAAAAATGAACATCTTGGTGAAAACCTAGCAATATGCACCTTGATGATTCACAAAAAAAAAAAAATATATCAAAAGTACAAAAAAAATGAAAAAAAAAAAATACAAAAAAATGAAAAAAAAAAAGAAAAAAAAGTGCCTTGGTGAAAACCTGGAAACAGGTGCCTTGGTAGCAAAAATAGAATCTCTACCAAGATGGTGAAAACTTGGCAAACGGGCGCCACTTTTTCAAAATGCTCCATCTATCAGCGCAATCTTGGTCTTTCCTAACTTTCAGTCTTGCTTTAGTTTGTACATATCTCCCGATTTATTTCTGCATTTCCAATTTTCAATAAGTCAGTTTGTCCACCCCTCGGCTTAAGCATCTGTATCCTATCAATGTTCAAACTTGGGGGAAATCAATGTCATATCCTATAGTCTCTAGTATACTTTAGATGTGTCATATCCAGTCAGAGTCCTTTGAAGCTATATCTGAGTCAGTCAGTCAGTCTCCTCTCCAGAAAGGATTTTGCATCTACAACAATGTAATCAAACACAAACTGAAAATAATTTGTGTTTTTCATGCTTTTATCTCCTTGTATGCTTACTGATTCGCATTGAGATTTTTGCATATTGTGTTCCTTCAAGCTCTTCGATGATGTCCTTTATAGGATTTAGAGAGTGATGACTAGGGGCATAATCTTTTCTTTGTCTTCTGCTTGTATGTGAAAATCTAACATCTTTGGAAATTTTGGATTGAAATGGTGTCCGACTGTAAGAGCCTCTATCTCGAATTGGATGGCCATGTGTACCTCGACCATTGATACCCAAAAAATTCAAGGAATTTTGATCTAACTATTATCTTTTTGAGTGAGTTCTTTCTCCTACTATGAAACACAATCTTACCTAAGGCTATGAATGATAAAGGGTCACTATGGGTAATTCACATTGGATTTAGAATAATCTCTTGGCTGTTTGATGTGTTTGTCAACACAAGGCATATTCAGGTCATCACGACATTCATGTTTTGATGCTTATACAAATTGCTATATCAAAATGGACATAATATTCAGGTCATCCTAGTGTTTGTGCCTTGGTGCTTATATCTAATCTGACATTCTGAAAACAAAATCAATATTCATATATCCATAGTTATTGACTAGTGGGTGTTGTATTGATTCTTGTGCATACAAATTGATATTCATCTGTATATGGTTTCATAGCTAGTGGGCATTGTATTGATTTATCCGGTTACCTAAAAGTTCAATGATGATAACAAATTGACACATGATCAGTGACTAGGTCCTAGGTCTTAGGTTGCATTTCATTTTGCATGTCTCTTTGCATTTTGCATGATCTCACAATGGCTAAATGAACTTCAATGCTTAAATGATTCTTCAAATTGCATCTTCAAATCTAACAAGAGCTGAATCTCACACGAAGGTTCCTCCAATGAAATAGCAAGTAGAATCCTTTTTCGGGATCAAAATCAAAATTTGAGATCATTCATATTATTCACTGCTTGCATATTCGACCTTTGATCATCACAGAAATCTAGTATTCAACTTAATTGATTATCTTCCATCAAACTATCAAAATTTCAACTTGGTCAACCATGGTCAACTCATGGTTTAACCTAGTCAAACTTGGTCTTTTGGACCTTCCAACGATGTAGAATGAGTTCTTGAACATGATCAAACCACTTCTCAAATCAATTTACATGCTTCTAAACCATTTAACACTGACTTCTCTTGTCAGATTTCAATTTTAATCCCGAAGGGGGCATGGTATTGCACATCATTCAAAGTCTGTAAATCAAATTCTATCAATATCTTTCATCAGTGATCAAGACAAACAATCACGTCTAGTTACTGATTCATCAAAAAGACCTCATCGCTTAGGGCAAATATATCATCACTTGGGGCATATCAGATTCATCAAGATCCATATCAATCTAGTATTCTCCTAATCTTGTAAACTGTATCAATTTTTGCAACCATCGGATCATAGTGTTCTTTCCTTGGTTCTTCGGCAATTGAAGCGTTCGGATGTGATACCTGCTAGTTCTGCTAAGACAATCGAGTCTAGAACCGGTCACTCACTTCTTAGCAATCCTAAGGTTTGGAATCAGGTGTTTTGACACTCTTTCACAATCTTCGGTTCATCGCTGCTACAGTGAACATTATCTTTGGTCATTCAAGACCTATTATCTGCATATCAAATCAATATCAATCAACTTCTGTCTCATATCAATTATCAATTTCAAATCAATTTCATATCTCTATCAAATACAGACTGTCTTTGAACCATTATGCTTTGCACAGTAATTCAAAGAGGGGAAAAATGTAATACCTCAAAAATGGGCTATAAGTTCATTAATCTTCTACATCATCAAATCAAATGAAATTGACATCAAAGTCCTAACCTAAGGCACATCTGAACATCATCGAATCCTAATTGATTATCTTAAATTATGCATCGGAGAATATTCCTAGTAATATTCCTAATTATCTTAATTATCTTTAATTTAATGATTATTTGGCGATAAATCACATTTATCCTAAGTTTGATTAATTGAATATTTTCATATTTAATTAATTAGATTTAATATCTTGCCACTTAATTGTGTAATTAAATTTAATTCTATTTATTATTAATTATATTATTTAATTTTGACAATAAATCCAATATCCTATGAATAATTGATTAAATTCTTATTTAATTAATTAAAGCAAGTTGTCATTATTTAATAATATAGTTTTTAATAAAAGTTTGATAAAATAGTTAATTAACCCATAAATTAATTATTTTATTTCAAAAATCAGTTAAGTGGAGAATAAATCACTTTATTTATTTATTAAATCATAATTATCCATGTGCACATTCAAGGACCAGTTAAACTCAAATTGGAAAATCAATGCAAGTTGTTAGCTTTTTGAAACTCAACATCTTTTTGAGTTTTAAAGTTGATCTAAACTTCTAATTCGAGTTGAACTGTGCTTTTGCATGATTTTTGTGACTTAATTATCTTTATTTAAAAATAACTCAAAAATCAAGCTGAGTTATTTGAGTGATTTATGGCTTTTTTCCATGCACCTCCAAAGCCCTGGATTTCTATAAAACCAAGGCTTAGCTCTTCATAATTCATCTCTAAAATCTCTAATATCTTGCAAATTGCAAACTTACTCTACAAGAATCATAGCATATCAGATTTGGAAAATTTGCACAATTGGAGCTTGAAACATAAATTTGAGGATTCAAAGCTTGGTGAGATCAATTTCAAATTCATAGCTTTCATATTAATGTTAGAATTTTCATTCTCATATCATATCATTTCTAGATTAGCATTGCATATCATTTAGCATAGATTCATATCAGTTTTTCATTATCATTGCATAGAAAATACCAAAAAAAAATAGATTAATTGCATTCATATTTCATATCAGTTTTGCATTCAAATCCTTCATTTAGGTGTCGTCTAGGTCACTAATCTCGATAGCAATTTGAGAACATTAATCTCGCACCTACTAGAAGGCAATAAATCACTTGGTTAGAGTAGATTTCAATTTTGCACGATTTTGATTATAGCTAACCTCTAATGTTTTACTGAAGTGTTGTGTCTACAGATTAGGTACAATTTTCACACACACAGTTGTTAGACATTATCCAAGAGGAATTTTGGTAAAGTGTAATGTGACCGAAGAAGATGATGAAGAAGTAGAAGATGATGTAGATGATGATCACAATCGACATTTAGTCAATGATGTTCATGGCAAAAATGTTCACGAAGAAGAAGACCTAAATGATGATGTTGTTTGTGGTGACGACGACGAAGACGACGATGAGGATGATGAAGATCAATGACATAAATGATATATTGACTCAGTGTTATATTTCATGTTGAAAATAACCATGGAATGCTTATCACCTGAAGGAAAAATAATTTTTGTGTTGAAAATATTTAAAATTATCAAATGATTTTTGTGAAAAGATGTTTGTCAACTTCATCTCTAAGTGTGTACATCCTCTTTATGCATTCATCCTACCCTGTCTACACTTTCATGTTATTTAATAGCATAGAAATGCACACTTTCATGCTATTTAATAGCATAGCTTATGAAGATACATATGTGATTTACGATACACTTACACTACTTTTGATTTGCTAATTCCTTACTTCATAACTTTTTTAATTAAGATTTGTTTTCTAGAAGGATACCATGGTTTAGTATAATTAAAGTATTCTAAAATTGATCTTCCCAATATTTGTGGGCATGATTTATTCTTCTTCTATGTTATCTTTATAGCACAAAAGGTTACTCTCTAAGCCCATTATTAGTTGGTTTTAGAGAATTTATATGGTTCCAAAACAAAAACTTGGAGGCTTGGAGGTTCAAGGAGGGAAGAAGTCTGAAACAAGTACTTATTTGGAGAAAATCCAATGTTTGACAAATTAAGAGAGAAAATCAAATTCTTGTTTTCAAGAAAAGACTATCAAATTTTTAAATAAGACAAAATAGTTGGAGTAAATATTTAGATAATAGTAAATGTGTATTGATAAGATTTATATGGTCATCAATGTATTAGTTTGTATGATATTTAGATAGGTTATATCCCACTTAAAGTAATTGGATTTTATGTTCTTTATTTTTTCAAATTAAACTATAAGGTTGAATATATGGGAGAACATATAAGAAAAAATAGTAAAATAATTGAAATAAATAAGGAAAATTTGAAAATATTATTGTTGTAGCCCAATCTTTTTAGAAATAGGGAATACTAAGAGGGGGAGTGGGGAGGGGGGGGGGGTGAATCAATATTCTACAAACTTTTACTTTTGCCCAATTATGGATATAACAGATTAACTTGATACATGCATAACATAGTAAAGTGAAGAATATGCATAACAGCAAAGCAAATGAATTCATAACACATTATTTGTTCTTGAGGAAATCCTAGCCAAGGGAAAACCCCGGTGGGGATGGTACCCACAAAGATCCACTAATCAAAAGTATCATGTTAAGGATGTTGACCCTGTTAGGAGCCTATTACATGCATATAGTGTCTCAATCCTGATTAAGGGACTTTAGGCCTTGTTAGAAACCTCAACCCTGCTAAGATTTGGTAGTACAAAATATGATTACTAGATGAGCCCACTTGCCAAACAAGTAATGTACAATGATTACTAATTAAAAAATATGGCAAGGTACATAACCTTATACTGCTTTCTTTCTTTCACAACTTCACATCAATATCTCTTCACTTATAAGTTCGCTATACCATCTATATATCATTACAATTGCTTGTGTACTTCGCATTTACAAATGCCTCATATTTATACAAGTTATTAAGACTAATAACTCTTACAGTCGGCTTAACAAAAGCATTATACAAAATACATATTTACCCAAGGGTTAACATCTAGGATTTTGTCCCTTTATATTGTTAAGACATTATTTTGATAAACAAAATAATCCCTTAACTCTTTACCAATTCTATCTTCATATTATGTCTTGTCGGCTTAACACTGTCTTTGATAAAACTGTCATAACTTTTTTTCGTACATGCCATACTAACTTGCACTCTCAGGTGATTCTTCTATAGTCATCATAGTATCTATGTTCAAGTGCACAAGCATTGAACTTACTCCAATTGTCATCGTTGATCAAAACTATCTTCGGGTATACTGGAAAAAACATTGTCTCATACTAAGACAATTTTGCTTTGTGCTCTGTCATATGCGATCTTCATGTAAATCATATGTTTCCATAATGACAACATCTAAGTATATAACTCAGCCAAATTTCCAACAAAATTACCATTTTATATGAATTATAGTAGTTTTTAGGGAGTATATATGTTGACTAATGTGGTGGTTTATCTTTTTGGGATTTTATAAATGGACTTTGTGCAAGAATTCCACTTGTTTCATTTGATTTAAAAGTTATAATATATCATATTTATCATATAGACTATCCATAAACATGTTACCATATGTGACCATGTACCGATTTTTAGTCATTATTTTTACAACATCCATTCATTCAACCATGCTTCATGCTTCATGCATTATGATTGTTCTCTAACCAATCATCCCAACACCCTTAACTCCCTTGAAGAGTATTCACAATCCTTATAAGGTTCTTAAGACCTTCTAAAAACCATATCTCCCACATTCAAACTCATAACTTTCAATGGTTATCTTCCCACAACCAAACTGCTCTTTTTAGGACTATCCTACTAGCCCTATCCAACAATAAACTTGCACTTTTCTCCAAAATTTCCAAAAGGACTCCCCAAACCAATTAGGGATTCAAATACCCTTTTTCAAGTTACAACACATATGTTGAAACCAAGCACACTTTCTTCAAAACATCTTCCCAAAGGATTGTGGTTTCATTTTGTACACTTCAACTTCATGAATAAATCAAAAGTATATTGACAAAACGTATATATTTTGAGTTATTGATTCCTATTTTAAGTTATCAAAAAGTTATTAGATTAAATGTTTATTTATTTATTTTGCAATTAGAGATTTTTGGAAATGGATAGTTAATTAGTAAGAATTATAGTGATGAATAGTTGACTGTATTAGTGTAACATGAAAAAAATAGTTCAAACTATTTAATCATTTAAAAAAATATTATTTAAATGTTTACCTATCTAAAATTGATGTTAATATATTATGATTTGACATGGACTTATTATTCTCATCAAGTACATCAATCTTCCAATAAATTTTACTCAATTATTAATTTTGACAAACTAATGGTTCAAATTATTCAACAACTATCACATGCATTAGATTTAGAGTATAGTTAGTGAATACAATGTTTAAAACAAGAAAGTGGATGACCAAAATGCTATACCCAACAATAGTTGCAACCTAGTGTTTTGAAAATTTGCATACCAATTACTCTAGTGTGTTGGCTTGCCCTTGGCACCCAAGTTTTAAATTTTAAAACCCAGCATCACTGAGAAATTTCTCAAATTTTCCCACCCTTTATAATGGCTTTTGTAAATAATTTTTTTGTGAAGTTATGCTTTGTAAAGGGCAGTGTCGCATGAAGTTATTTAACTTGAACCAAATTGTGAAGTTCAAATTTCAAAGTTCAAGTTTTCTTGTTTGTAAGTGCAGATCCAAGTTCATGGTTCAAGATGCAATTTGTATTATTAAATTTGAACCTTGAACCGCAAGGTTCAAAGTTCAAGGTTCAATATTCATTTTTCAATTTATAGGTTTTGTGATTCCTATGCAAAGTAAAAAATATTTATGGGTTATGGTCTACATGGATCATCTAGCCTCCAGTTAAAATTTCATGAAAAACAAAGCTATCATCAAAAAGTTATATAGTTTTTTCTACTGTCGTTTAAAGGTGCAAAATGCAAATTCAGTCTTGAACCTTGAACCGCAAGTTCAAAGTTCAAGATTCAATATTCAAAAAGCAAAGTTCACAACAAGAGTAGAAAAATGGGAAGTTTTACTAAACTATTTGGCCAGGATTGCATTCAAATGGTGGCAGTGCATAATATGATAAAAGGGATTTATAATTAAATCATGTCACATTGTATAAAGGATGGAAGAAACAAATGAATGTATTGAACAAGTAAATTTGGAGTTAAGTGCTTAATGCAATTGCAGCCTGCAAAAATGAATTTTTTGAATTATATGACAAAAATCTATCATGTTACGGGGAGCATATCTTTTAACTCCACCGTTGGATCTGGTTGCATTTTGGATATCTTTCATGAAACCTAATTTTCTAAATCTTCACTGGATGGATTTCCAAAATTGGACCTCGTTTGCAAGATATGAATAACAGAATACAAACATATAAAACTAGACATTTCTAGAATTTGATGATGACAGAAAAATAGTCATGTTGCAAGGCCCATAACTCTCAATTCAACCGTTGGATCTTCCTACATTTTGGATATGTTGTGCAAAGGAAAGTTTTCTAAATTTTCACTGGATCGATTGTCAAAATGTTGTCTGGTTTGAGAGATACGGATGACTGTGTGTAGCTCTATCAAATTGCCAATAATATTTTTGTTCACCCAGCATCAGATATTTGTTTTAAATTTTGATTTAAAAGATATCAAAATGCCACCTCTCTATATTAAAAGGTACTTTTTTTCTTAAATATTCAAGGATATGAGAAAGTGAAAAGGATAAGGAATTAATTTGTCTATCCAAGAATCAGTTTAAAAACTGAAAAGGTTACGAGAAGTGAAAGGTAAAAAAAAGTCAGTTTCTAAGAATCAGTTACAATAATTGTGCAAGACATTATAAATTTTAAAAGACTCTACATAATCAGGGTTTTGGAGCTTCTTTTTCCAGCAGTCAGTTGGCTACAGGAAGGGAGATCATTTTTCTAGGTATTGAATGTAACAGAGGAGAAAGAGGAGTGTATTTTTATTTTATTTTGCAGACTTGTTTATGGGTCAAAGGCAAAGTAATCAGTTGGTTATCTTGCTTTTATATTCTAAATAAGGAGAAATCCAATTTAAATCTGTTGGTTTGAGTTCACATTTCTCTGATTGTAAATGATCTATTGGTAATTACAGTCATATTTCTAATATTTTCTTGTTCTATGCATCAAGTTTTTGTGTGTTCTGAAATTAGTTGGTTTCATGCATCTACATTTGCAAAATGAGTATTGAATCTTCCTTGTACTTCTATGTAGTTGGGAAGACTAAGTGAATGGTTTGTTGGTCATTTATTGGTCTTTCTCTAAGTCTTTTAAATCTGAAACAACATTCATTTTATGGTGATGAGTGAATGTTATGCTGCCTTTGTGTCTTCTAGCTAAAGACATATCAAGCTCTTCTATTCATTGAAAATCTAAAGAAGGGAGTTGAGCCTTCATATAAAAACTTAGAGCGCACTTGCACATAGCCATTGCAAGTGACTCAACTGTTAGTTCCAGATTTTGTCTTGTTATTTGGGCATTTGTGAGTCATTTTCTGAATATTTGTAAAAGGGACAAATCTGTTTACTAATAGATTTTTGGTGACTCTACTGGGAACTGAAATCAAAGATCAATTCTTTTTATCCTCCAAATTCTAGAATTATCTCTATGTATGTAGGATTGGCAACTCTAATAAATAACATGCAAATCCAAAGGGTTGCAAGAAAGGGGCAAAGACCAGACCCCACTATTCTAGACATTCTTAAAATAGATGACAAAGTGTTGCATGACTTTTGGGATCGATGCAAAGAAAGCATTTCTCATGCTGTCAAAATAAAGCTAAGTGTAGAAGATGATCATACATCTACACATCTATGGAGAAGTCTTTGTGTTAGATATCATAAATTAAAAGATCTGCAAGAGTATGAAAAAAGGGTATCAAAGCTGAAAGAAGAACTCATAGGAGATGATGATGAAGCTCCAGTCATTCAGATTTCATCTCACTCATATAATTACCTCGTTATGAATGAGCAAGAAGTTCGGCAAGAAGTCATTCAGCCTCTTGAAAATCAAGCATTGGTAAGCATAAATGATCGAAATGAAGCTAAAAAAATGTGTGAGTTTCAATAAGATGGATTCGTTGAATGATGTTTTCTTTCTAGAAGTAGAGAGTTTTAATTTTGAAAATGAAGGGAATCATCTTGTTTTAGAAAGCATGAAAGGAAATAATTTTTAGATTTACCGGCAACTAGAATATGAGGTTTTTGGTTTTAATGTAAGAATGAATAAAGATTATTCTTTATACTTAAAAGCATGCAATCAGCCTACTCTAGAATCTTTTCATTTTAAAAATGAATCATGTAATGATGACAAAGTAAAATCAGATTTAGATAAAGATTCTTCTCATTCTACAAATCTGATTAAAGGAAGAAGTTCTGAAGTAAACTTTCAACAAAATGTTGACTTGGTTGAAATATTACAATCTCAAGAGATAATTAATGGATTGGGTACCATTTATATTTTCCAAGAAGAAATAATAAATCAATTTTTGTTAAATGGTGGAAAAGGAAATTCTTATACAATTGATCCAGGAATCAATTTATATCAAGCTCTTGTCTTAGATAAAGAATTTTTAGATTTAATTGTAGCAAAGAATGATGAAGTAATTTCAGTCAAATTGGATCCAATGAGTGAAGAATTCTCTTGTTTTATAAGTCCTAGTTTAAGTACTGAAAATTCTTTTGTGAAAGATGGTTTTGATAGTAATGACTATGAGATAGTTGTAACATCTTCTTCAAAAATCCTCTTGCCTTATTTTTTTCAGCTGGAAGTGGTGAGTTTTTTGGGAAGCATAATGCACAAGGTTCAGGAAAAATTAGAAATCTATGATGAGATGTGGCTATTTGGGCATGATAGTTGGTTCAAAAGGTCCCTGCACATAATTAGTTTGGTTTGCAGCCAAGAAGAGTTCACCATATTGTGGTTGTATTAAGTTATCTCCTCAGCATGAAACCCATTGTTCCGGAGTGGCTCATTCTTCTCACAACCAGTTAAAAGTTTTGTGTAAGTTTTTATTAGCCCTGGTTCTTTGGGTGGGATTTTCCTACCCATGTATATACTTTTAACTGAGTTTTTTCTTTTCTTTTTTTTGTGGTGTCCGTAGTTTAGTTATTTTGGTGTGTTGCCCTTCTCCCCTCCACCCTCTCTGCTAGCAGCTCCCTAGTTTATGTGCTTGACTCTATTGCCCAATGGATAAGGCACTGGTCTTTACCAAAGATTGTTGGATTCTTCATGTCCCTCATGTCCCTCATGGCCCATATCCCTAGTCAAAGCCAACTATTGGCTTGCCCTTGGCACCCAATTTTTAAATTTTAAAACACAGCATCACTGAGAAATTTCTTAAATTTTCCCACCCTTTATAATCGCTTTTGTAAATAAACTTTTTGTGAAGTTATGCTTTGTAAAGGGTAGTGTCGCATGAAGTTATTTAACTTGAACCAAACTATGAAGTTCAAATTTTAAAGTTCAAGTTTTCTAGTTCGTAAGTGCAGATCCAAGTTCATGGTTCAAGATGCAATTTGTATTGTCGAATTTGAACCTTGAACCGCAAGGTTCAAAGTTTAAGGTTCAATATTCATTTTTCAATTTAAAGGTTTTGTGATTCCCATGAAAAGTAAAAAAGATTTATGGGTTATGGTCTACATGGATCATCTAGCCTATAGTTAAAATTTCATGGGAAACAAAGCTATCAACAAAAAGTTATGCAGGTTTTTTTGTCGTAGTTTAAAGGTGCAAAATGCAAATTCAATCATGAACCTTGAACCGCAAATTCAAAGTTCAAGATTCAATATTCAAAAATCAAATTTCATAGGAAGAGCATAAAAATGGGATGTTCGGGGAGTGGACGCACTATCCGAGAGCACACTGCTCAAATGGGTGAAGGCTACAATCTTCTGTTTAATAGATATACACTATATCTAGATCTTGGTGAACTGCACTTTGACTTGATGTCTAAATCAATTCCAATGAATGGCACAAGTACTTTACTTATTCACATAGACCTTCTTCTGATGGCTCAACAATTCACACACTCTGCTCTACTCTGCTCAATCAACCATGAACCACTCTCCAACAATCACAAATGACTACCTATAAATATCTTTCCTCCAAATGATGTAATCAAGTTGGCCTATTAGAACCACCTTGAAATCATATTAGAGAAACCATAACAAACTCCAATAAACATTATGGCAGTTCTATTATGCATGCAACACATTCTGGGACCTATCCAATAAGATAATTGTAGATGCATGCTACACACTGTCGGCTCTACCAAAACAACTGGATCTTTCTTTGTAAGCTTAATTAACTCATGCTCTCTTAAATAAACATCAATAACTCTTCTCTAAGCTTAACTCCAAGGGTTCATACCCGAAAGATAGGTGCAACTCAAGAACCAATAAAATCTCTATTGGCTCTTCTGAATAAACATAGGAAACTACTGCTGGCGAATAGCGACTGCATAACTTCACTTCTACTCAATAAAAGACTATACGTCCATAACTAAAATATCATTAACATGTCTTCAACATATATCCAAGCGTGCAAGGCTCCATGATAACTATACAGACAACCATACATAGATCACTACCTGTTACTCTGTTAGGAACACTGCTGACACAAGCTGCTATATAACTATCTGTACTAATAGTTAACCTTTGCGCGCATGATATCATGCTAATATCATGTCCATGCTACATATACTAAAATCTTACTACATAAGACTTCCACACATTCTACTTTCCATATGTTTTCATCAATGACAAACATACATTCAGTACTGGCTTGCTGGCAAATCTTCAACAATATCCCCCTTTGGCATTGATGGCAACATGTGGAATGAAAAACCATCACCAACCCAAATGAACATTTCTTTTATAACATTCTCCATTTCCTCTTCAAAACTCCCCCAAAGATGAATACTCCATCTACTGTAATATTTTCCAATATTCTCCATTTCCTCAACTATACTGCTGTCAAAACTAAATACTGGTCCCCCTTAGTATATTACTCCTCTTTTTACTTTTATTTATCATGACTTTGTATATTACTCTCCCTTTGACATTAATGGAAAAGGGTGCCATTCATTTTAAGAACCAGTTCTACTCTTGAGGTAGAGTAGTCAACCTTCCATCAGTCCTTGAGGACTGATGCCTTTCCTCCTTTCTTCTAAGAAGAATCGGGGAAGAGAATTACTCCCAAATTCTCCTCTAAGATACTCAAAAGTATCCTTAGGCAAGGGCTTTGTGAATATATCTGCCAACTGATCTTTATTACTCACATAGTCCAACTTGACTTCTTTCTCTGCCACTTTCTCTCTTAGGAAGTGATACTTTATCTCAATGTGCTTTGTCTTTGCATGCATCACGGGGTTCTTTGACATATTGATAGTGCTAGTGTTATCACAATGAATAGAAATAGGATAATCAATCTGAATTCCAAAATCCTTTATCATCTGCTTGATCCAAACAATTGTAGAACAATTCAAGGCTACTGTAATATGCTCCACTTCTATTGTTGATTGAGAAATACAATTTTGTTTCTTGCTTGTCTAAGTGACATGTCTATCACCAAGAAACACTGCTCCACCTGATCTACTCTTTATGTCATCAACACATCCTACCCAATCTGCATCAATGTACACATGAAGCTCAACATTTTCTAAATTAGGATACCATAGACCATAATCTATAGTGCCCTGCAAGTATCTGAATATTCTCTTTACTGCCATGAGATGACTTTGTTTAGGTTCTCCTGCAAATCTTCCAACTATGCCAACTACATTTGAAATATCAGGTCTAGTTTGAGTAAGATATATGAGTTTACCAATCATAGTCTTATACAATGTTATATCTACTGTTGGTGAGTCATCTTCTTTTGTAATCTTGCATCCAATGATCATAGGAGTTCCTACTAGCTTTCAATCATCCATATTGAATTTTTTCAGTATCTCTTTCACATATTTTGACTGATTAATAAAAATTCCTTTTTCTATCTGCTTCACATTTAGTCCCAAAAAGTATTTGATAGGACCAATCATACTCATCTCAAATTCATTCTTCATTTCTTTGGAAAATTCAGCACTAAGCTTGTCATTACCTCCAAAGATAATGTCATCAACAAATATAGCTACAAGTAGTAAACCTTTAGATGTCTCTCTAATGAATAGATTACAATCTGCTACTCCTTTCTTGAATCCAATCTTTGTTAAGTATCCATCTAGTCTCTCATATCATGCTCTAGGGGATTTCTTAAGTCCATAGAGGGCCTTCTTTAATTTGCATACCATATCAGGTCTATCTGATAAGGTGAATCCTTTTGACTGCTCAATGTATACTTCTTCTTTCAAATCTCTATTTAAGAATGCTGACTTGACATCCATCTGATAAACTTTGAAGTTTTTGATTGTAGCATAAGCTAGAAATAACTTAATAGCTTCTAATCTACTCACAAGTACAAATGTGTCTGAATAATCAATGCCTTCTCTTTGCACATATCCCTTACATACTAATCTTGCTTTATTTCTTACTGCTGTACCATCTTCATTCATCTTGTTTCAGAATATCTACTTTGTTCCAATCACATTCTTGTCACTAGGTCTTGGTACCTGTTCCCAAGTGTCATTCTTAATAATTTGATCAAGTTCTTCTTTCATAGCATCATGCCAATTTGAATTATTACAAGCATCTTCAACACTTAAGGGTTCAATCTGAGATAGTAAACATACCGCTTCACTATTGGATGAGTTCTTTGCTTGTGATCTTGTCAAGACTTTGCCACTCTAATCTCCAATGATGTCTATCTTGGAATGATTTCTTGATGTAAATTTTGGAACTTTAGGTGATCCTGACTCATCAGCCTTAGGAGTATTTTCTTCACTTGTCTCAAGGTCATTGAATAACACATCAATACTGTCAAACATTTCCGCAATGACTGTCTCACTAGTGGAGGGTCTAGGTTCTTCTTCAATCATGGGTGAGTAATTATGATATCTTTCTTGAACCATAAAATTTTCATCAATCTTTACATGAGCACTTTCTATGATCTTTTTCAATCTTAAATTGAAACATCTATAAGCTTTACTTTTAGTAGAGTAACCAGAAAAAATACCTTCATCACTTCTTGTATCAAACTTGCCTACTACTTCATCCCTCTTGATGTAGCACTTGCTTCCAAAAATTCTGAAGTATTTTACTATGGGAACATTACCAAACCATAGCTCATATGGTGTTTTGAATGGGAACACTGAGAACACTGAGAGGGGTGGAGGGTGAATCAATGTTCACTATATTTTAACTTTTCACTTATGTTGAACTTAAATGCTTAAGTACTGAAATAAAAATTCACATAAACATGAAACATGAAATCAACACATGACACTAATATGATTACAGGGAAACCCAAATAGGTAAAAACCCCAGTGGGAATTTACACCCACTAATATTCTACACTAGTGTTTTGTGATCCTTTACCCTGTTAGGAGTAGCTTTACAATACTTTAAGTATAGTACACCTTGTTAAGGGTCAAACTCTATTAGGAGTCTTTTACAATAGTCCCTGTTAGGGGAGAGGATGCACTATCCAAGAGCTCACTGCTCAAGTGGTGAAGGCTACAACCTTCTGATCTCAGATACACACTATATCTGCAGGATGAACTGTCACTGTGACACTGCTTGTCAGATCAGTTCCTTTGATGCACTAATGCTTTGACCTCTAGAAAAGCTTTAATACATCTTCTAGTGTCTTCACACACTTTTTATCTACTTATTAAAACTCTCTATCAACTTCCATACTGAATACAATGGGCGCATCTTATATTTATACACTCATACAAGATACACAATTAGGTCAACCCTATAACTAATTACAAACAATGCTTCCAAATGAATTGGCTTAAGTGTGCTTACAATTGTACATATAAACATGTCAAAAAACCTAACTACAATGGGTGCATATCCTTTACAATATTACATTATAATCACAAACCAAAATACTAACTGTCGGCTCCATGCTCTGTTCTCTGTTGGCACACACTGGCTATGCAATGTCAATGGATTGTAACTTTCTCATCCTTGCACATCTGATCATGCACTCATAGACTAAGCATGAGTATATTCTAACAAATTTAACTTCTAGGGTGCATACCATAATTCATCCGTACACACGTGTGCTAATGCTCTGAGCTGCAGGAACTCTGTACACTGTCCAGTCTTCAACACTTAACTGAATTCTAATCTTTTCATCAAGTGCGCTGACTCCAAACTACTATATGAATTTGTTGCCATGTTTACATTAGTGGATGTGTCTTTCACTGAACTCTTCACCTACTCAATCATAGCTTCTACCTCTTGTATTTTCTTAAGATGGGCATCACTAAGCTTATCTTGATCCATGTAGTCTACAATGAATTGCATTCCTTGATCAACAAATTCTTTTAAAGATGTTTTTCCTATCTTGAGTGAATTCAGATCTAGTGCAAAGTTTCTCATCAACTCATTCAATCTTTTCTTTAGGTACTTCTCTTCTGCAACTTTGGATGCAGATTTTTCAAGGCTTGAAAAATTATTTTTGAATTGTGAGATAACTGTACTCACATTATCAACCGAGTGTACCTTATACACTTTCTTATCTTCTAGAAATAGACTGTTCAGTATGTTCATAGATTCTAGAAGGAGAGGATTTCTCATGACTTGTTTCTCCTTTTCCTTCTCCATAGCTAAGATGTTGAACTTAATCAGGTCTTCTTCTCTCCATGACTCCAAACTAGATGTGTGAGGTGTCAAACCACCAGTAAGTAGGCCAGTACTGACTATATGTTTGTCATTGATAAAAACATATAGAAAGTAGCATGCGTGGAAGTATTATGTAGTAATCTTTTAGTATATGTAGCATGGACATGATATCAGCATGATATCATGGGGGCAGAGGTTAACTATTAGTACAGACAATTATATAGTAGCTTGTGTCAGTAGTGTTCCTGATAGAGTAACAGGTAGTATTCTATGTATGGTTGTCTATACAGTTATCATGGAGCCTTGCATTCTTGGATATATCTTGGAGACATGTTAGTGATATTTTAGTTATGGACGCATAGTCTATTATTGAGTAGAAGTGAAGTTATGTAGTTTCTATTCGTCAGCAGTAGTTTCCTATGTTTATTCAGAAGAGAACATAGATTTTATTGGTTCTTGAGATGCACCTATCTTTAGGGTATGCACCCTTGGTGTTAAGCTTAGAGAAGAGTTATTGATGTTTGGTTAAGAGTGCATGAGTTAATTCAGCTTACAAAGAAAGATCCATTTGTTTTGGTAGAGCCGACATTGTGTAGCGTATGTCTACAATTATCCTATTGGACAGGTCCCAAAATGTGTTGCATGCATAGTAGAGATGACAAAATATTTATTGGATTTTATTATGGTTTCTCCAATATGATTTCAAGGTGGTTCTAATAGGATGACTTGATTACATCATTTGGAGGAAAGATATTAATAGACAATCATTTGTGATTGCTGGAGTGTGGTTCATGGTTGATTCAGCAAAGCAGAGCAAAGTGTGTGAAGTGTTGAGCCATCAGAAGAAGGTCTATGTGACCAAGTACTTGTGCTATTCATTGAAATTGGTCCAGACAATAGGTCAAAGCGCAGTTCACCAAGATTGAGATATAGTGTATATCTGTTAAATAGAAGGTTGTAGCCTTCACCCATTTGAGCAGTGTGCTCTCGAATAGTGCATCCTTTCCCCTAACAGCGATAATTGTAAAATATTCCTAATAGGGTCTGACCCTTGTCCAGGTCTACTATACTTAATATATTGTAAAGCAACTCCTAATAGAGTTAAGGATCTTCTAACAAGGATCATAATACTCTAGTGTAGAATATTAGTGGGTGTCAATTCCCACCGGGGTTTTTATCTAGTTGGGTTTCCCCGTAACCAAAATATTGGTGTTGTGTTCATGTGTTCTTTCATTGTGTTTATGCTTTATGTTAAAGTATACTTAATTGGGTAAAGAATTGAATCTTGTAGATAATTGATTCACCCCCCCCCCCCCCTCTCAGTTATCTCTTGGGACTATTCCTAACAATTGGTTATTAATTGAGCAAAAAACCTAAAATCATTTAAATCAAGTTTGAATGATTTTCCCCTATTTATTAATTATTAATTGATAAATTGACCAAAAAACCCTTTAAATAAATAAAATATTTATTTAAATTCTAAAACCTTGTAAATCATCTAGAAATCCCTAACCTCTTCTAAAATTTCCTAATCTCACTCTAAACCTGATTAAACGGTGATTCCTACATTTCTTAGCCTAACCCTTCAAACTTTGACTTTGGGTCAAAACCCCTCATAAATAAACCTTACACACTCATTAAAGCCTCTTACATCCTCATTAAGGCTTCTTACAAGCCATAAATGAGACCCATGTCTCTTCTTCCATTCGTATCCCCTTACACACTTCCCTAGTGTTTCTCACACATGTGTAAGCAACCTTGACCAAGGTTAAACCTTACCATACCCCAAACCTTACCCCAACCTCTACCCCAAACCTTACCTCTAACCCTAACTCTCCTTCCTAACCCAATCCCTTCTTCAAATCCTATAAATACACTCCTCTTCCAAGAGAAAAACACCAATTCACATCTTTTACATTGAGTAGTGTTATAATGTTAGATTCATTCTAGAGCTTGAGCACTTAGCATATTTGTTAGATTTCATTCTTTTTCACACACATCCTAGAATAAGCTTAATGGATTGAACTTAGTTTTTATTCAAGATTTTCTAAATCATTTATGCATCATATCAAATCCTTCCTAGAATGCATTAGAAACAAGCTCCAAGTGCTTAGAGAGTACACCCACATCCCTCCTATCAGAGAAAATCAAACAATGCTTGTGATGAACTACAACTGATTGAGAACCTGATTGAAGAACTTCAAGTGATTAGAGATCACTGAGAACTGAACTATTATGTAAGATAATTAAATTAGTTTTATGTTGTCATTGATGTTAACTAGTTTTGACAGTACTTATCATGGAGTTGCAAACATATAACACATCTGTAGAAGAGAAGAGAAAGATGAAGAACTGAGATATCTACATGGAAGATAGATATGACAGATGAGGATAAGGAATACTCTTGGTAACTTATTGATGAGTCTATGACTTCATATTGTTGACTTGATTATGTTGCATTAATCTATTATGAAGATGGGAGAAAATTGTTACAAAGCAATGTGGTCAGTTAATGAAGCATTCTAGTATACACCGAGTAGTGTAGTGTATACCAAGCATAGTATAAACTGAGCTTGTATTCACCGACGCATTTCTTTGTTAACCAAGAATGAACAAAAGAAATAAATGATTATTTTAGATGATAGAAGTTGATGAGTTGGAAAGTACCTCATGATCAAAGTGGAAAGATAAAGTTTGTTATGAGATCGACGGCTAGCAAAATTCAAGGAAGATCTAAAGGACATAATTGAAACATTTTACTAACACATCAGTCGAGGAAGGTTTAAGTAGAAAAATCAACGAAGGAGATTAAGAAAAAAAATCTGATGGATGAAAGGAAAATGGTTAACTTGTTAATTTAAGAGACTAGGGTTTCATTATGAAACTCATGCCGGAGGAAAGAATACTGCAGAGTTATCACATGAACAAGCTTCATGCATGCCTGATCAAACTAGTTAAGGAGAACCAAACTATAGATATTACAAGCGTCAAAAAGCTATAACCGAGAGATAGTAAGTTACTGAATATTGTTGAATAGAATTGATATATTGATTAGAGGATTTGAATCAGCATAATATAGATCTCTACATTTGCAAATCAAGTTGTATTGTAATCAAATCACCTGTTATTATAGTTTAACCATTGTAATTAGATAAATCTCTTAACCGAGTAGACTAGAAAGTCTTGTAATGTCATTCATAGAATGTACATTTGTTATCCTGTCAACCCCATAGTGAATGTTGGTTGGACGATAATGGTTAGTGTTAAATCTTCTAGCAAAGTCACACCTTATAGTATGTTTTGTAACCTTTAACAGGGTTAGGTCTTCACCGACCTCACTTTAGAAGAGTGAATAATTTTTGGGTTGCCAGTCCCAGGTGATTTTTTCATTTACAAGGTTTCCACATTAAATCTCTTGTGTTATGTTGTGAGGCCTCACCCCTATCATAGCCATTTAGTTTTGCATTTGAGATAGACATATTTGATGATTATATTTTGATGCTCTATGGATTTTACTAACACTTTATGTTATGGTTTTATCACTTTAGTAGTTTGATGCACATTATGTTATGTTTGGATGATGATTACTAAGCCATCAGTTTGGAACCTACATGTGTGTTTTTAATTCTGTTTAATGAATGAATGATGAAGTCATGAGGATATTTAATTTGCAAATTAAAATTATATATGTATGCAATGATTATGTTTCAAGTTTAATTTATTGATGAATTGTGTATTTCATGATGAGATTTATGTAAGTTATAAATGAATGATTATGCCATGTGAAATTTTGACTTAATTATGATTAAGTTCTTGAGAATTATTTGATTATAGAATTTACATGTATATTTCCTTGGACTACTGATATTGGACTTGAGTGTGCAAAGAAATAGGCCATGGTAAATTTGGGGAACCATCGCAGAGACCAATGTGAAAATTAGTTAAGCCAAGGTTGCTTCTAGTGAGAAGCCAAAAACCTCGTTGTAATGTATTTAATTCATAAAAGTATGATGCATGAATGTATTTGATTTATTTGTTAATTGTAAATGTGATTTATGTGAGAATTCCCAAGTGGATATGCCACATGGCTTGTGACGTGTCTCTTTTTATTTGTGTCACTTGACACATGTGTGTGTACTTGTGGCCATGACATGTCCACTTGGAGATTGGTTGAACACCAACCTAAGAAGGTACCCTTTAGGATCCCCATGAAAATCACTTGATTAGGGAGCTTGAGGTTTTGTCATATCAATGAATTTCGAATTTGAGCTTTACATGGGTTTTTGGGGGGCTTAAAAGGTGTCTAGGGAAGTGCTAGGGTCATTTTTAGTAAGCCCACTTGATATACCTATGGGTAAGGGGCATTTTTAACCATAGGACAACCCTATGTTGACCAAAAGACCCTTCCAAAAGTTGGATTTTCAAAATGGCCGAAAATCCACTTTTGAAGCAAGGTCTTGGGTAGAGTTTCATCCAATAAAGTGGTAAGTCTTTGGTCCACCTTTTTGGGCAACCTTTTTAGGAATCCATATTTGCAAACCATGTAAGAAGCATGGGAAGGTCATCCAATTAGAGAGAGATCCTATCCCTAAGAGAGTGTGTCGAGGCCTTTTTAGAGGGGACTCTTCTTTTGGAAGAGTTTGACACCCACTCTCTAGATTTGGAAACTTAGCTATTTTGGAGAGGACTTTGGAAAGTGGAAAAGCTCTTCATCAACTTTCTTCCATAAACTTGGATCAAGGTTGGTGGTATTCTTCATTTATTTGTTTTTGTTTGCATGTTGAGAGAAAGAGTTCTCATGTATATTTTTCTTTGTATGCAAAAATATAGTTATTGTGTTCTTGTAGTGTTTGAGTTGAGATCTTGTTATTTTGTGATAATAGAGGTCTTGTGAATATTAAGTTTGTTGTAGTGTTATTTTCTTTGTGTTGTGAAAGTGAAGTTTTTATGGAGCTCTTGAGTTTCTTGATTTGCATTGTATTATGGGAGTGTTCTCAAGGCCATACTCACCCTTGGGAGGAAAGAGTAGCATTGTGGGTGAAAGGATTGTTGAAACATTCAAGGGTGTAGAGTCTCTCCTTGGATAAGAGAGGGATGAAACATGGATGTATGGGCTCCATGTAGCCATCTTTATTATTGTTTTGTATATTGGGGGCCATAAGGAGTTTATGAGATTGTGTTTGTGGTGAAATATACATGATGAGGAAGCCAAGTGATGGCTTATCTCTTATCATGAGATGTGATTTCTCCCCTTGAGTATGGTTCCACCTTCACCCCTATTTTTGAGTCATTTTGAGACTCTTTGTTTTAACCTTGGAAGGGAGATTTCATTGTCTTTTATGTTTTATGTTGTTGTTATAATGGGTTTACTTGATTGTCTCCTTGTCTTTGTGATGGTTCCCCTAGCTCAGAGGTGGCTTCATAGAAGCCTAGGTTGGGAGGTGAGCACTCCTTGGCCTATGTATTTTTATTACAGGATTTGGAGTCATTGGAGACTTCATGGCTGGAGTTGAAATCTTGAAGAGTTGATGATGTTTTCATATTTGAGTTGGATCACTTTTGTTTCAAGATTATTGTTATTGTAAGGGAGTTTTGAGAATTCCTTGAGTTCCATGTATTTTGTAATAGAGTTGTCATTCCAAGTTTTGTATTTGTAACAAATTTGTTGTATCAAGTTGTGAATAAAATTGTATGGAAGATTTGTTGATAGTTTTATTTTTGAAAATATAGTATATTGTTCAAGGGAAGTTTTGTGTATTCATGTTTTATACAATGAAAAATATACAATGTATTTGTTTAAAAAAGGAATGTAAAGATTTTTTTGGATTAGTTTATGAGAAAGCATTGTTTATTTATTCATAGAGGAAATCTTTATGTATTCATGTTGAAAAATTTACAAGAAAGTAAAGTATTAGCAACATCCTTATAGTTCTTTTGTAAAGATTTCATTGGGTTAAAATGATAGTAGTGTGAAAGAATTGATTATTTCAATTCATTCAATGCAAGTTCTGTGTTAGTTTGATAGCAAATCTTGTTGAGATACAATAGTGTTTTAAAAAACAATTTGGTCAAGTTTCTGTTTGTTAAGTTATCGTTGATCATTTCTACATAAAGTAGTGTTTAGAATTCATTCAATTATTAGGCCTAAAACTATCTCCTTTAGTAAATTTGAGGCCATCAAAACATACAACTATGTAGCAAGAGAAATAAACAATCAAAGAGTAGAAAAGAACAAACAAGTAAAAATAACAAGTGAAAAGTGAAAATGACCACCTACAAGTCTCTGGAAAATGTATGGGAGAAATCTCATACATTTTCCTAAAAACCACAATCATTAAAATAATATTTCCTTCACTTACTTGGCAAAAATAAAAATATAATAATGTATTAGCATAAATAAATCAGAGACTCTACTACGCTTCCTAGGAGGCTAGACCCTTGGGGGACCCACCTAGGTGGTCACCCCAAAAAGGGTTTCAAATAAACAAATAAACAATTATATTAAATCAACATATCATAATTAATAATACGTTCCCCTTTTATTTATTAATTTTATATAAAAAATATATATAGGGGGTCTTTTTCTAAAGCCACGCAGGGCTTAGCCAAAAAAGAGTAAAAGCTAAAATAATATTAAATGAAATTTTCGTTTTAAAAAAATTTATAAAAAAAAATAAAATGAAATTGGGGCGGAGGGGGGGGGGCATGGGCCCCACTCCCCGTACCACCCTAGACCCGATGACAGGGCCTGCCGCAGTAGGTCTGCTGCACATGATAGAATGCTACGACAATCCTGTCGTGTCGTGCGGTCACCGCACAGTGGCGGGGGCTGCACGGCAGTCCCCCTCGAGGGACTTAAAATGTTTATTAATGCTGGGAGGGGGGGTTAAGAACCCCCTTAATTAAATTCTTTTTTAATTTATTTATTTTTTATTTGATTATTATTTATTAATATGTTAAATATTATTATTATTAATTAATATTAATATTAATAATTAATATAAATATTTTTTATTAAATTAATTATTATTTATATTAATTAATATATATAATATTTAATTAATCTATATAAATTATTATTTTATAATGGTGTTATTTAATATATAATATTAATTAACTTAATTATTTTTTTGTTAATTTATTTATTTAAATGTTATTAATAATTATATTAATTAGATGATAATAATTAATATAATTATTTAATGTCTAATTTATTTATTTTATGATTTAATAACTATATTAACTAGATGTTAGTAATTAATATAATTATTGTCATATAATAATTAATTATTTATTTGGGTACTTAATAATGATATTAATTAACTAATTAATATGATTATTATTTAACCATTCATGTTTTATTTAAAATTTAAATGGGTTACAGTTAGCTTCTTTGGATAATATAGTTTAAATTTGGAAACTTAAAACTAAAATGCATTCAATGCTATGATTAATGGTCTGTAGGGTCATCTCAAGGGCCTTGTCATTTTGTAATAGATGTAATTATGACATAGCCATTAAAGCTATTAGTAGGGTTAAACTCACTTTGGAGTGGCAGTTAAAATTGAAACAAAATGTTTAGTTTAACTTGAACACTTAGGGATCTCCTTTTACGTGATTAGTAGGGTTAACCAGCTCACCACCAGATTTAACCGTGCACACCTTAGACAACTGTTAACCTCTAAACATAAACTTTCATAACCTTTTAAAAAAAAAGTTAGTGTGTTTTTGGACGGTAAATTTATGGGCATGACATATGTGCTGATTGTGATGATTGTTGGATATCATACTTTACATGTTGCATATTTGATTTGATCAGTAGTTACTATAAGTTATTAAATAGTAATCGGTAAAAGCATAGACAGTTTACTATTCTATGTTACTGAGCTGCAAAAATTTGTTTAAATTGTTGCTGGATATACATTTTGTATTTGGGACTATGGATAACTGATTCACCCCCTCTTAGTTATTCTAACAATTGGTATTAGAGCATATTGGTTCCTTGGAATAGAGTTTTAAGGACTTTGGCATAAAGATCACAAAATGTATAAGAGGGATGTGCCAAAGCTGAACAAGGACAACTTTACAATATGGAAAAGCCAAATGAAACTGCATATATCTGGAATTGGAAATTCTACCCTCACACTATTAGAGAATGGCTACATTGCACCGCCCACTGGACCTTTGACTCTTGATCAACTAAGAGATAGACATGATCATAACATTACTATGATGGAGATTGTTGTTGCTCTGACAGATGCTGAGTTTGAAGATATTAAAGATTGCACTACTGCTAAGGATATGTGGGATAAACTTGCTCAAGTTTATAGTGGTGATACAAATGTCAAGAGAGCTAGAGCTGAAAGTTTAAGAGGGATATTCGATGATATGAAGATGAAAGAAGGAGAAAACATTGTGCAGTACAACAAACTGAATAAAGGGAGTAGTTCACGCTATCAGAGGATCTAATGGTGTTATTGATGAAGACACTATGGTAAGAAAAATACTAAGGACTTTATTGCCTATTTATGCCATCAGAATATCTGCAATACATGAAAATAGGTCAGCACCTAACTTTACTCTCACTCTTGATAATTTGATTGGAAAACTAACAACTTTTGAACTAAACAACTATGACAATAGTGTTGTACCGACTCTTGAATCTTCTTTTATGACTTCTCTGAAGATCAATAAGTCTAGTAGTATAAATAATAAGGATGATAGTGATAGCAATACTGATGATGAGCTTGAAGCTCTTATGGCCAGGAGATTACCTAAAGGAAAAGGTAGATATAGAGGCAAATTACCTATAGCATGTTTTAACTACAAAGAAGTTGGTCATATTACTACTAGATGTCCGAACAAGAAGGAAGATGATAGAAACAAGGATCGATCTAGTGAAGGAAGCTATGGGAGAAGAGGCAACAAAAGTTACTAACACTACAATAGAGACAACTGAGACAATAATGATAAAGGCAAAAAGGTATGTTACATTGCTAAAGAAAATGAATCTGACTCTGATTCAAATGATGATGTAGAAGTGGTATTTGTTTATATGAAGGATGATTCTGAGGAAAAAGAAAGGTATGTAGAAACAACACTGATTTATAAGGTTAATAAAAATGATACATGGATCATAGATAGTTGCTGTACACATCACATGAATGGTGATGAAGAAAAATTTAATCATTTTGAGCAATATAATGGAGGATCTGTAAAAATGGGTAATGATACACCTTGTATGGTTAGAGGAAAGGGATCCTTACTGATAAATGATAGAATCCAATGTGATAATGCTTATTGTGTAGAAGGACTAAACTATAATTTTCTAAGTGTGGCACAACTAAATAATTCAGGTCACTGAGTAGCTTTTGAGAGCAAGAAAGTAAAAATATTTGATGATGGAGGAAGACTTGTTGGAACAAGACCACAATCGAAAGGTAACTTGTTTTATCTTGATAATGCAAAGTCTTCTTGTTTAATGATGAAAAATGAAGATGCTTGGTTATGGCATAAAAGGTTATGTCATGTAAACTTTGATAACATGATTAAGATTGGTAAAAAGAAAAAGGTTAGAGGTCTACCTAACTTATCTAAGCCTGATCATGTTATGTGTGATGAGTGTCAGAAAGGTAAAATGAAAAAATCTAGTTTCACAAGAAAAGATTATTCAACAAAGAAAATTCTTGAGTTGGTTCACACCGACCTATGTGGTCCCATGAGAACATAGATTTATTATGGAGATAGGAACTTCATTCTTTTTGCTAATGATTATACTAGATTGATGATTGTCATGTTCTTGAAAGAAAAATCAGAGGCATTTAAGATGTTCAAGTGGTTTAAAGAAAAAGTAGAGAAAGAGAATAGTATAGAATTGAAATGCTTAAGATCTAATAGAGGAGGTGAATTTATTTCTAATGAATTTACTAACTACTATAATGAGCATGGTATAAAAAGATAGGTCTCTACACTGAGAACACCTCAGCAGAATGGAATTGTTGAAAGGAGGAATAGGTCAATAGTTGATTATGCAAGGACACTAATGATAGAGAAAAATGTTGCTCAGACATACTGGAGAGAGGCAATTAGCACAACTATTTATGTTTTGAACCGAGTACAACTAAAGAAGGACACTAACAAAACACCATATGAGTTATGGTTTGGACACAAACCCATTGTAATTTATTTCAAAAATTTTGGAAGTAAATGCTTTATTCTGAAAGATGAAAGAAATGGAAATTTTGACTCAAAAGGTGATGAAGGGATATTTCTAGGATATTCCACTAAAATCAAAGCATACAAGTGTATAAATAAAGTTACTAACAAAATGATTGAAAGTGCTAATGTCAGGATTGATGAGTTTGATGACAAGAATACCAAAGAAATCACAAAGGAACTAGAAGAATATAGTAGATTCACATACATTGAACATCCAGAGTATCTACCGAAGCCATAGATAGTGACAACCGGTTAGCATGAAAACAACATCGAGGAACATGAAAGACAAACCAACGAGCAGGAAGGACCTACTAAGCAGGTAAATGAGCCTGAACAGGATCAAAAAGAAAGAAGAGATCAGATACTGGCAAGATTTTTCAGAAGACATCATCCTGGAAACCAAATCATTGGTGAAAAGCAATCTAGCATACAAACAAGAAGTAAGTGAAGCCAAGGTACATGCTTAGTTTGTGAATATGAACTAAAAAATGTTAAAGTTGCATTGGAGAATGAAGAGTGGATAAATGCAATGAATGAAGAGATTGAATAGATAGAGAAAAACAAGACATGGACCTTAGTACCTAGACCTAAGGATAAGAATGGTATTGGTACTAAGTGGATCTTCAGAAACAAGCTGAATGAAAATGGAGAGGTTATAAGGAATAAAGCCAGACTAGTATGCAAGGGTTATGAATAGGAGGAAGGAATTGACTATGGTGAGACCTTTGCACCTATTGCTAGACTAGAAGGAGTTTGAATGTAACTAGCTTATGCAGCACACAAGAAATTTAAAGTTTATCAAATGGACGTTAAGTCTGCATTTCTGAATGGGATACTTGAAGAAGAAGTCTACATAGAACAACCAGAAGGGTTCGTTGATCCAAAAAAGAAAGACATGGTATGTAGATGACATAAAGCTTTGTATGGTTTGAAGAAAACACCAAGAGCCTAGTATGAAAGGCTGCATACTTACTTGTTAAGTATTGGATTTGTTAGAACTAGTGAGAACAACAATTTATATATGAAAGGAGATACTGATGATACTATTCTAATTGCTAAAATATTTGTGGATGATATTATCTTTGGAGGACAAGATCACATATTTAAATCATTTTCTGATGAGATGAGAAAAGAGTTTGAAATGTCTATGTTTGGAGAGATTAAGTTCTTTCTAGGACTACAGGTTATTCAGTAGAATGATGGGATATTCATCACACAATCCAAGTATATAAAAGAAGTACTAAGAACATTTGGGATGGAAGAGCCTAAACCAGTTGGAACACTAATGGTCATAGGATGAAAATTGACTAAAGAGGATGAAACTATAGAGGTGAACCAGAGACTGTACTGATCAATGATTGGTAAGTTGATGTATGTAGTACATAGTATACCAAATATAGCACATGCTGTGGGGATTGTTGCAAGATTTTCTACAAATCCTAGGGAGTCACACATGGTTGCTACAAAGGGAATCTTAAGATACCTAAAGAAAATAGAGGATTATGGATTATGATATCCTAAGGATGGCAAGTTTGAACTTAAAGTATACACCGACACTAATTGGGTGGGAAATGTGGATGATAGAAAAATGACAACTAGAGGAGTATTTTTCTCTGGTGAAAGACTTGTTACCTGGACAAGTAAGAAGCAGTCTTGTATTTCTCAGTCTATAGCCGAAGAAGAGTATGTTGTTTCTGCTACAAACTATTCAAATATTGCATATATTAAGCAAGTGTTAGAAGGAATGAATGAGGTAATCACTGAGCCGATGATTATATCTTTTGATAACACTAGTGCTATAAACATTTCAAAGAATCTAGTGATGCACTCAAAAAAAAAGCACATATCTATCAAGTATCACTACTTAAGAGAAAAAGTACATGAGAAGTAAGTGAAGCTAGAATTTGTTACATCTAAAGAGCAACTTGCTAATATTTTCACAAAGCCTCTACCGAAAGATACATTTGAATACTCGAGGACTAGACTTGGGGTCTGTCCCCTATCTACCAGTCACTAATGTGATTTGGAGGTTGCATCAGTCTAATATTATTAGAAGATCATTCATGTTGATGCAACATAGTTCACACTTTGGATTTATGTCTATGGTTGTGAAAGATTTGAGAAACCAGTGGTATAATCAGTATACTGAGATACAGTGAATGCACAGGACAACAGTGAGATAATTGGCTACTATAGATCTGTATGTTTATTTGTTTCTTTGGCATTTTTGTCAAAGGGAGAGATAAACAATATGATAACTGAGGAGAATACTGGAACATCTATCTAAGGGAGAGACAATCTGAGAAGATAAGAAGAAATAAATAGAAGGAATCTGAGAGCTGCTAAAGATCATATCTATAGAAGATAGTCTGTACTTGCCATTCTATTATGTAATGTAGTGATTAAACATATTAAACTAAGGGAGAGCTTACTGTGCTACATCATTTTCTTATAGATTTGTAGAATACATGTTTGGTATGTGTATGGTATACTTCATATTGCTTGAGTTTCCATCAATGCCAAAGAGAGAGATATTAATATGATTTAGAACAATAGAGAGGGGGGGTGAATCAGTTGTTCTCAGGTCCTGATGTATAAAACAATCTCAAAAAACTTATCCTTAAATCTAAACCAAAACCAAAACAAACTAAGTCATCACTAATTCAATAATAGAAACATATAACAATGCAGTCCACTACCTAGTTGTAACTTAACTTGCAAAACATAGTAATGTTCAAACCAAAACATTCACACAAGTATCAACACCAAGATTTATAGTGGAAACCCAATTTGGGAAAAACCACTTTGTAACATGCTACTATTATTTTCACTCTTCTGAAGTGAGCTCGGTAAAAATCCAACCCTGTCAAAGGTTACAATACACACTGTCAAGTGTGACCTAGTCAAAGGATTTCAATCACCCTATTAAAAGTGAGCCTAGTCATAGGACTTACATACACTCCATTAGAATGCAAACTTGTTCAAAAGATTTAACATATGACTGTTAGGTCAACCTCTATTAAAAGGATTTTGACTATTACAATGGTTAGAAAGTAGCAGCAATATTTATCTAAAAAATATACAACTCACTTTGCAAATATCAGATCCAATTCCATACACTAATGTTGGTTTATTGACTTTGAAACTTTTCCATCTCCATCTCTGATCTACTTGGAAATTTTCTTCAAGCAACCACCACAATTCTCCTTCAGCCTTTTATGCTTAAATAGTTAGTAAAACTTTATTTTTCCAGCATTCTTTGTTCACCCATACACATCCATATCCAAATACTCAGGTCCTTTTATTCTTTCCTCAATTAGGTTAACTCATCTTTTGCCGCTCAATCTCATTCATAGATCTTAGGGTTAGGTCAAATTCATTGAATCTACCCACTTCATGTTCTTTAGCTCCTTTTCTAGAATCATCTCAAATCTCTTAAAGATTTATAATAAAATGTTTTACAATGCATTTAATGCTTCCAAACAATCAATAAATAAAGTCAATATGTTTTACATAATCCAAGAATTCAACAATGTCAGCTTCAAAATTAAATTATCTTCAAATATAAAATTGCTAATGCTTGGTCAATACTATGATCATCTACTCGGTCTTCATGTAGAAAGCTCGGTCATTACTAAAACTGTTTACTCAACTTACACTATCTTCCTCAGCAATTTACTAATGCTCGATCGACACTAAAATTTTTCTCGGCATATACTAACTTGGTCGACACTAACATTACTCAACTTAAACATGATTTTCCATTCTTTTCTCGGTTAAGCCTACCAGTTTAGTCTTCAGTCTTACTAAGATAAATAATACATTATCTCATCATTATGCAACATAGTCAAGTACACTTTGTAGTATCAAGATAACTCAACCTTTCCCTTAGGTGCTATTGTTACCAACCTTTCCTAGCCCGTTAGGAACACTCAAATAGATATAGTACTTTCCTAAGTAGCAACAGTCTTACCAATTAAGGTTTGACATCAATGACAATACAACAATTGTTTCAATTGCAGTTTCTAACAATCTCCCTCTTTGGCATTGATGGCAACACCATATGATATCACCTGAATAACACATGGATTACTAACCAATCCAAAAACTTATCTGTCCATCAGAGAATTATTTATAATATCCTTAGCTTCATTATGATTTAGAATCCTATAAACCTCACTTCTGTGACTGTCAGAAGTATTCAGATCTCCCTCTATCCTGATCCTTCATTTCAGTTCATCATCCTCTTACCTTTTAGTTTCATGTGTTATCATATCAGTTCATCTCCCTCTTTGACAAAAATGCCAAAGCAGCAACTAAAACATACATCCATTAGATGTAGATAATATCTGTGCAGCTCAGTGTTTCTCCCTTTGTCATCTTGCTTATGACTGATTCCTTGTCTTTGCTTCTTTTCAGAACTCTAGGCCAACCCTAAAGTGTGACAATCTTCTACATCAATTTGTCAAATATTCTATTGTAGCACATTTTATGTAGTGCTCCTAGCTTGTCTATGTAGCCTCACTTAGGGGAAGAACCCCTAATTGACTTCTCAAATACTCATGAGCTTCTCTGGGTAAAGCTTTAGTGAATATGTCTGCTAATTGTTCTTTTGTATTCACATATTCCATTCAGACTTCTTTGTCTTGTACTAATTATCTCAAGTAGTGATACTTGATTGCAATGTGTTTGATCTTAGTGTGCATCACTGGATTCTTAGAAATATTTATAGCACTTATGTTGTCATAGAAAATAACAATAGGTTCAGTGATTTCTTCTTTCATGCCTATCAACAATTGTTTTATCCATACCAAATTTGAACAGTTTACTGCAGCAACAACATACTCAGCCTCGACAGTAGATTGGGAAATGCAATTTTGTTTCTTTCTCATCGAGGAGACTAATCTCTGTCCAAGAAAGAAAGCTCCACCACTAGTACTCTTTCTATCATCTACATTTCTTGCCCAATCAGCATCTGTAAAAACTCTGAGTTCAAATTTCTCATCCTTCTTATAATATAGACCATAGTCAGTAGTTCCTTTCAATTATCTCATAATTCTTTTCATGGCCATCATGTGTGTTTCCTTAGGATTGGCAGAGAATCTTGCCACAATCCCAACAACTAATGCAATATCTGGTCTACTATGTACATCATATTGCAATTTTCCAATCATGGATCTGTACAAAGTCTGATTCACTTCTGCAGCATCATCATTCTTAGATAACTTTTTTCTAGTAACCATAGGAGTTCCCAATGGTTTAGCATCTTCCATACCAAAAGTTTTTAGTATTTCATTCACATACTTAGACTGTGTAATGAAAATTCCATTCATCCTCTAATATACTTGTAAACCAACAAAGAATTTGATCTCACCAAACATACTCATTTCAAATTCAGCTTGTATTTCATTTGAAAATCTTTTACATAATGCATCTTGTCCACCAAAAATAATGTCATCAACAATTTTTTTTGCCAACAAGATACCTTTACCTTCTTCATCTTTCATGTACAAATTGCTTGTGTCATTTGTTCTTGAAAATCCAATCTGTATTAAGTAGTTGTGCAACCTCTCATACCATGCTCTGGGAGCTTGCTTCAATCCATATAATGTTTTGTTCAGTTTGCACACCATGTGTCTTCTGTTTGGATCAATAAAACCCTCTAGTTGTTCTATGTAAACTTCTTCTTCTAGTATACCATTCAAAAATGTAGACTTGACATCCATTTGATATACCTTGAAATCTTTATAAGTAGCATATGCAAGCTGAGTTCTTACTCCTTCCAATCTAGATACAGGGGCAAATGTCTCCCCATAATCTATTCCTTCTTCTTGTGCGTAGCCTTTGCATACCAGCCTAGCTTTGTTCCTAGTGATTTCACCATTTTCATTCATCTTATTCTGAAACACCCACTTTGTTCCTATAACATTTTTGTTTTCAGGTCTCGGCACCAGAGTCCAAGTATCATTCTTCTCAATCTGGTCAATCTCTTCATTCATTGTGTGTATCTAGTCTTCATTTTCCAATGCATCTCTAGTTGACTTGGGTTCAAATTCACACAGTAGGCATGTTGGATCCTTAGCCTTACTTCTGGTCTGAATTCCAATATTTTTGTCTCCAATTATTTGTTTAGGCTTATGATATCTTCTTACATATTTTGCCAAAATAGGCTCAGCTATTCTCTCCTCTATTTCATCATGTTCCTTAGTAAGATTGTTAGATTCAACTTCAAAATGCTTGGCAACCTCTTCCTGATATTCAACAACATTTTCTTGTAGCTCGGCATGTTCTTGTTCTCTCTCAGCACTATTTTCCTGATATTCGGCAGCATCTATCTGTCGCTCAGCATTGCTTACCCGAGACTTAGCATTAGGTGCAAGTCTGTTACTTGCCTCTTCTTCTTCCTCAATGTATACAAAAGATCTATAATCTTCTGGTTCTCTTTTATTGTTAGTTTCATTTCTTTTTGCATACTCATCAATTTTGACATTCACACTCTCCACAATTTTGTTAGCATTAGAGTTCAAACACTTATAAGCTTTACTTTTGTGGAGTACCCTAGGAATATGCCTTCATCACTCTTAGCATCAAACTTTCCATTCCTAGTGTCTTTTAATATATAGCACTTACTTCCAAAGATTCTAAAGTATTTAACACTTGGTGCATGCCCATGCCATAATTCATAGGGTGTCAGATTTGCACCTTTCTTGATCTATACCTAGTTAAGAGTGTAGACAATAGTGTTTATAGCTTCTTTCCAGTATTTTTGTGCCACATTCCTTTCAATCAATAATGTCCTTGCACAATCCAAGATAGATCTATTTCTTCTTTCTGCTATACCATTCTGTGGAGGTGTTATAGGTGCAAACATCTATCTTTTAATTCCTCTATCATTAAAAAATAGATTAAATTCATTTGATGTAAATTCTCCACCTCGGTCAGATCTAAGACATTTCAGGTTCCTACTTGTCTCCTTCTCAACCTTATCCAAATACCACTTAAAGAATTGAAAAGCTTCAAATTTTTCTTTTAGAAACATCACATGCATCATCCTAGTATGATCATCAACAAATAAGATAAAGTATCTAGCACCACAGTAACTTTGTACAGCCATAGGTCCACAAAGGTCAGTATGAACCAAATCTAAAATGTTTTCAAATGTAAAGGATTTTCTCTTAAAACTTGACTTTGTCATTTTTCCTAACTAGCATTCCTTGCACATCACATTCTTAGGTTTCTTCAATCTAGGTAGACCTCTTACCTTTTTCTTCTTACTTATCTCTACCAGATTGTCAAAGTTAACATTACACAACCTTTTATGCCATAACTAAATATCATCAAGTTCTACAATTAAACATGTTTCTTTAGATAGGTCAAGATAGAACAAATTACCTCTAGTCCGATCACCACTTCCAATCAGTTCTCCAGTAGCATTAAATATTTTAGCTTGCTTGTGATGAAATTCCACTCGGTAACTAGTTTTGTTAAGCTGAGCAACACTTAACAAAGTATAATTAAGACCTTCAACCCAATATGCATTTTCACAAGATATCTTATCAGTCAGTTTAATCAAACATTTTCCTCTAACAAGGCATGGTGCATCATTACCAAATTTTACACTTTTACCTCTGTAATGATGTAAGGTCTCAAACTTATTTTTGTCACCAGTCATGTGATGTGAACAACCACTATCAATAATCCATTTATCATTCTTGTTCACATTAGATATCAATTCAGTTTTCTCATCCTCATCAGATTCATCTTTCATTGCCACATAGACTACCTTAATTTCAAAATCATCACTATCAGTGTCAATTTCTTTTTCAACAATGTAACAAGATTTGTTACCTTTTCCTTTGTAGTCTTTTCTCCATTGGTAGCTTTTGTCATCTCTTCTATCTTTGTGTTTTCTTTTCCTTTCATCATCTTTATCCTTTCTGTTAGGACATCTAATAGCTATATGACCAACTTTATTACATACAAAACATATAATAGGGAGTTTACCTTTATACTTTCCTTTTCCCCTTCTCAGTCTTCTAGCCATAAGAGCTTCTAAATCTTCTAGATCTTCATCAGAAGTGTCATTGTCACTTTCACTTCCACTTTCACTAATGCATCTTTCTTTTTCTTTCTTTGGATTGTTCAGAACTAGCTGTGACTTGAAAGAAGATTCAAAATTTCCAATGCTTCCAACAGTGAAATTATCATAGTTAGAGAGTTCAAAAGTAGTCAGCTTACCAACCAAACTTTCCAAAGTAAGCACATTAGCAGAGTTACATCTAGATTCCTAAATAGCTAAGATCTTAATAGCATATATAGCATGTAGGGTTCTTAGTACTTTCCCAATTATAGTTTCATCATCAATAGTCCCATTTGCTCCTCTAATAGCATTCACAACTTTTATTCTACCACAATATTGTGCAATGTTTTCACCTTCTTGCAATTTCATTTCATCAAACTTGCCTCTAAGACTCTCAACCTTTGATTTCAGCACATTTAGGTCACCACCATAGATCCTTGCAAGAGTGTCCCACATATCCTTCACAGTTGTGCAGTCCTTAATGTCCTCAAATTCTGGATAGCTTAGGGCAAATGCAATTTCCAGCATTGCCTAATTATGTTCTTTCTTAGCTCTCATTTCTTTGGTAGTCAAAGGTGCAACAGGTGAGACACAGCTATTCTCAATGTAGTACTTTGCAGAGTCACCAATACTGGCCATATGTAGCTTCATCAAGCTTTTCCATGCAGGGAAATTTTCCTTGTTCAACTTCGGTATCTCCTTATACATCCTGATCATTTGCTCCAAGCCCCTTTAAACTTGATTTTTGTCAACACTAATAATAAGCAACAAAGATCTGATACCAATTTTTAATATGATTTAGAACAACAAAGAGGGGGGGGTGAATTAGTTGTTCTCTGGTCCTGATGTATAAAACAATCTCAAAAAACTTATCCTTAAATCAGATCCAAAACCAAAACAAACTTGGTCATCACTGATTCAATAATAGAAACATATAAAAATGCAATCCACTACCCATCTGTAACTTAACTTGCAAAACATAGTAATGTTCAAACCAAAACATTCACACAAGTATCAACACCAAGATTTATAGTGGAAACCCAATTTGGGAAAAACCACTTTGTAACATGCTACTATTATTTTCACTCTTCTGAAGTGAGCTCACTAAAAATCCAACCTTGTCAAAGGTTACAATACACACTATCAAGTGTGACCTAGTTAAAGGATTTCAATCACCCTATTAAAAGTGAGCCTAGTCATAGGACTTACATACACTCCATTAGAATGAAACCTTGTTCAAAGGATTTAACATATGACTGTTAGGTCAACCTCTGTTAAAAGGATTTTGACTATTACAATGGTTAGAAAGTAGCAGCAATATTTATCTAAAAAATATACAACTCACTTTGCAAATATCAAATCTGATTTCGTACACTAATGCTGGTTTACTGACTTTGAAACTTTGTCATCTCCATCTCTGATCTACTCAAAACTTTTCTTCAAGCAACCACCACAATTCTCCTTTAGCCTTTTATGCTTAAATAGTCAGTAAAACTTTAATCTTCCAGCATTCTTTGTTCACCCATACACATCCATATCCAAATGCTTAGGTCCTTTTATTCTTTTCTCAATTAGGTTAACTCATCTTTTGCCACTTAATCTCCTTCATAGATTTTAGGGTTAGGTCAGATTCATTGAATCTACCCACTTCATGTTCTTTGGCTCCTTTTCTAGAATCATCTCAAATCTCTTAAAGATTTACAATAAAATGTTTTACAATGCATTTAATGCTTCCAAACAATCAATAAATAAAGTCAACACATTTTACATAATCCAAGAATTCAACAATGTCAGCTTCAAAATTAAATTCTCTTCAAATATAAAATTGCTGATGCTCGGTCAATACTGTGATCATCTACTCGGTCTTCATGTAGAAAGCTCGGTCATTACTAAAATTGTTTACTCGGCTTACACTATCTTCCTCAGCAATTTACTGATGCTCGATTGACACTAGAATTTTTCTCGGCATATACTAACTCGGTCGACACTAACATTACTTAGCTTAAACATGATTTTCCATTTTTTGCTTGGCTAAGCCTACAAGTTTAGTCTTCAGTCTTACTAAGATAAATAATACATTGTCTCATCATTGTGCAACATAGTCAAGTACACTTTGTAGTATCAAGATAACTCAACCTTTCCCTTAGGTGCTATTGTTACCAACCTTGCCTATCCCCTTATCAACACTCAAATAGATATAGTACTTTCCTAAGTAGCAACAGTCTTACCAATTAAGGTTTGACATCAATGACAATACAACAATTATTTCAATTGCAGTTTCCAACAAGAGATTGATGAGCTACAACTGATTGAGAACCTAATTGAAGAACTTCAAGTGATTAGAGATCACCAAGCACTGAACTATTATGTAAGATAATTGAATCATTTTTATGTTTTCATTGATGTCAACTAGTTTTGATAGTACTTATCATGGAGTTGCAAACATCTAACACATCTGTAGAAGAGAAGAGAAAGATGAAGAACCGAGATATCTACATGGAGGAAGATGGGTATGATAGATGAGGATAAGGAATACTCTTGGTAACTTATTGATAAGTCTATGACTTCATATTGTTGACTTGATTATGTTGCATTAATCTATTATGAAGTTGGGAGAAAATTGTTACAAAGCAGTGTGGTCGGTTAATGAAGCATTCCAGTATACATCGAGCAGTGTAGTGTATACTGAGCACAGTATAAACCAATCTTGTGTTCACCAATGCATTTCTTTGTTAGCTGAGAATGAACAAAAAAACTAAATGATTAGTTTAGCTGACAGAAGTTGATGAACTGGAAAGTACCTCATGATCAGAGTGGAAAGATAAAGTTTGTTATGAGATTGACAGCTAGAAAAATTCAAGGAAGATCTAAAGAATAGAATTGAAACATGTTACTGACACATCAGTTGAGGAAGGTTTAAATGAAAAAATCAATGAAGGAGATTAAGCGGAAAAATATGATGGATGAAAGGAAAATAGTTTACTTGTCTATTTAAGAGACTAGGGTTTCATTATGAAACTCATGTTAGAGGAAAGAATACTACAGAGATATCATGTGAACAAGCTTCAAGCATGCCTAATCAAACTGGTTAAGGAGAACTGAACTACAAAGATTACTAAGCGTCAGAAAGTTATAACTGAGAGACAATAAGTTACTGAATATTGTTGAATAGAATTGATATATTGATCAGAGGATTTGAATGAGCATAATAGAGATCTGTACATTTGAAAATCAAGTTGTATTTTAATCAAATCACCTGTTGTTACAGTTTAACCATTTTAATCAGATAAATCTCTTAACCAAGTAGACTAGAAAGTCTTGTAATGTCATTCATAGAATGTACATTTGTTATCCTATCAACCCCATAGTGAATGCTAGTTGGACGATAACGGTTAGTGTTAAATCTTCTAACAAGATCACACCTTACAGTGTGTTTTGTAACCTTTAACAGGGTTGGGTCTTCACTGACCCCACTTCAGAAGAGTGAACAATTTTTGGGTTGCCAGTCCCAGGTGGTTTTTCCCTTTATAGGGTTTTCATGTTAAATCTCATGTTATGTGTTGATTGTGATGATTTTTTAATATCATACTTTACATGTTGCATATTTGATTTGATCGGTAGTTACTATAAGTTATTAACTGGTAATTAGTAAAAGCACAGACAACTTACTATTCTATGTTACTGAGCTACAAAAATTTGTTTAAATTGTTTTTGGATATACATTTTGTATTTGGGACTATGGATAATTGATTCACCCCCCTCTCAGTTATTCTAACAGCTTGAATGCATATGTTTTGGCTCAATTTGAGGTGGCTTGGTTTTTTATGTTTATGCTTTTGAACTTATATAAATGTTTGGATTAACCTAATGTTTTCTTGTTTACACCTTTCAAAATAGATACAGATCAAAACTGTAGCTTACATTCTAGCACACCCGGTGGGACCCACTTCACGGGTATCTTTGCAAACATTCTAATTTGTTTTGCATTATTTTCTAATTTTTTGAGCTTGTAGGTTGAGGGAGCATTTCAAATTCTTCTTCCTCTTCTTATTATTATTATTCTTCTATTCCATCTACTCCTTGCGGGAACTTAAGCCTATTTTTTAGAAAAATCCATAAAGAGGGACTTTGATGAGGAAAACCTTCGTAAATCTTGCGTAAAAACTTTGTTTCTACCATGTTTCACTATGCCAGGGATTGCATACAGGAAGAAGGCTCACACCCCATATTTCCAAGATCACATCCAACTGGATTTCCTGGATCGTACTTGGTCTGGTGTCGCATACAGTTGAATTTAAGATCGCATCTGGGATCTCCCAGATTTCTTGGATCACATCTAGGGAAGATAATTGCATTCATTAAAATCCAAGATTGCATCTATGGTTTCCTGGATCGCATCTGGGGTTACAGAAAATTATTTCAATTTGAGTTTAAAATTGAACAAGAAAAATCTTACACACTTTACCTAAATAGTTAAAATGAACCTTAAAATCACTTTGGAATGTCTAAAAAGATAACAAATCAATCAAATCCTAATCAACTCAAGTCATTTATAAGTGGTCCTAAAAATACTCAAAATACACTTCTAATGTCTTTTATTTGACTAAAAAGAACCTTATTCATGCAAATCTAGGGTTTTTTAAAGTCATTTATGCAAGTTAGGAACACTTCAAACTTTGGGAGCTTAAAAAGAACCATGAATTTTCTTTTTCATTCCTATTTGGTTCCTAATCAATTCAAGATCATTCTAAGGTGTTCTCAAAGCAATCTTAAAACCTTGTTCTCAATCAAAGTGAACTTCATTTGCATCTTCTTAAGTGTTTTCAATGATTGATGCAAACTAGGAGGAAAAATTTGCCTATCTTTCCTATTCAATTCCTAAGGAGTCCTAATGGTTACTAAACTTTCCTAAACTATTTCTAAAGCTTTTTAATTGGTTCAAACAAATTTTTTATTGTAAAATCTTGAATTTTTCTTAAAATTTTCATGCAAAAAATGAATCTAGGAACTTCTCTTTTGGGTTTAAAAAACTACAAACTAGAAATTCTTGAATGAAAGCTTGGACTAAAGGAATGAACCAAGGTCCAAAAAGAGTCATTTTTATTTGAGTCTAAATCAAACACACTCTTGAGTGATTTAAATAGTGAAAGAAAAGCATCTCTATTCCCTTCTTTTTCAAAGTGCAATTTCAAGTTCCTAAAGCATGCGAATCCAATCTTGAATGCCCAAACAAAAAAGTTGCAATCGCTCAAAGTTCTTATTTTTGAAGGGGAAAGAACAAATCAAAACTTAATCACATGTGTTTTCAAATCACTTAAAATTAATTTGGGAAAGAATAAAGCTCTGGATGTGTCTTTCAAAATTTCCCATTTCTACAAAATCCTCTTAATTAAGTGACGTAAAAAGTGAAAATGAACTTGGACTCATTCATTCATTTTACTTCTAGAGAGGCCTATCCAGAGAGAAAAGAACTTCCTCTTTGGAGAATGACCTCAAACCGGTACCTTCCCTAGCTGATATAGAAATAAAGCATTGAGAAAAATCTTGCTTTATCCCCTCAAGCTCGGGCGATGTGTGTTGATGGTAGCCTGAGGAAGGTGAATATCCCTACTATTTCGACATGGTCAACAAGGCTCTTAAGTGAGTCATGTGCATACAAACTAATTGGGAGGACACCATGAAACAACTACAAACCTATTAAATCAGAAGCTACCCGATCTACCCCCAAAAGTATCACAATCTTTGTGCAAGGACTGATCCCTATGGTTTCCTAGATCACCTTAAAACACTCACCATATGTATCCCTCTTTTGGGATATCAAGCTATGGAAAAATATTTTGATACTCACCTTCCATTTTGGATATTGCTAATGCATGGGTGGTGGTTGAGACATTTAATATGTTTAATTACTATGTTACTGAATGGGTACTCATACTATTTTCATTTGTGTTTTGTCACTAATGTCAACATATGCTTCTATGAAGGAACCAAACTGGTAATCATAGTGTACAGACACTGTACGAATGTTTCAAGTGTTGCAAAGATAGATGAGAGTTTAGATGGATGTTGTGATCTTATGTTTGAGATCGTATCATTAGATGTTTCATATTGAGAGAGTTATAGCTATTTTGGTAAAGACTGGTCACTGGACTATAACAGTGAGAATTGACAGAGTTAGTCTCTAAGTTTTTGGTATATCTTTCAAAGGATTCAAATTCAAGGTATGTGAGCTTGAAGGATGATATAAAGGATATTGAAGAATGTTCATTGGTCAGTGCAAGGTACGGAATGATTGGTGATGTCATCTATGGAGTGTGTCTTGGCGATGGTTTATTCTAAAGCTGACTTAGGGAATGAAGTGTGTGTTTTGTTTGGCAAGCATAAATTAAGGATGTCGATCCTTAATTGTTGTAATTTAATCATTGTAGACTTGTTCTAGATATTGTGTGTATCTTAGAAAGGGTTTATGTAATTATTTATAATTAGGAAAGTCTCATGGGCTGACCTGATCTTGGTAAATTGTAATAAGGTATAAATGAAAGGTCTTTTCTTTGGAAAAGACATGGATGGAATGTATATGAAATAAGAAGGTTGTAAAAGTTGTGAGCTTGTGTCTATTGTATGTAGAGCAAAGGTTTATTGGTGGGCTTCATTGAAACTAATCAAGCAAAGACAATTGCTGGCAAACAGTTCAAAATATTGTGTATTTCTTTATATACACCTATTGCAAACTAGTGAGTTCTGAAGGTGGACTTAACCTTCTTTGGACACTGAGCCTTGGGAAGTGAGCCCTCTCTTTTATTCTTGACTCTTAATAGGGTCTATCCTCTAACAAGGACTATGTACTATAATGTTTCAATAAGCTCCTAACAGGGCTATATCTTCTAACAAGGATTACTATACTCTCAGTACATCATTTTTGGGTGCTAATTCCCACCTGGGTTTTTAACTTTAAAAGGGTTTCCCCGAAACCAAAATATTTTTTTATTGTGTTGGCATTCATTTTGTTCATTGGATTTGATATTGTGGAGCTTAAAGTTTAAAGTTTAATATTTTGTTATACAACTGATTCACCCCCCCTCTTAGTTGTATTATAGACTGATATTCTTAACAATTGGTATCAAAGCTTTTGGTCCTTAGAGAGAAAGCTTAATAGCTTGAGGTGATCTTAGAGATGGCATTCTATAGGAAGGATAGTCCTAAATTTGATCCTAAAAACTTTGACAGTTGGAAAAACAAGATGCAAACACATTTTCTATGTTTGGGCATAGACTATGAGATGATTGTAAAGAAGGAATCTCTGAAGCCTGAGAATGATTTGGAGTCAGCCACTGATGATGAAAAGAAGTTATTTTCATGCAATATGGTCGCAAGACAATCATTGATCAGTGCACTATCTAAGGGTGAGTTTACTAAGATTAAAGATCTGTATTCAGCACATGAAATTTGGAACAAATTAGAGGCACTTTATGAAGGAGACAAGTATACCAAATCAAGTGAAGTTACAAAATTGGAAGACAAAAATGGAGAAGCTGTAAATGAATGAAGATGAAAGCATTAGGGCCTATGTTCAAAGGGTTATAGAAGTAGTAGTCAGAATCAGGAATTGTGGAGGCACTTATGATGAAGATGAAGTTATTGCAAAGATAATAAGATCTGTAACTCCTGCTTACAAGTTCAAGGCTATGTCTATTGAAGAAACTATACCTCTAATTCTAAACTTTAGCAGAGAGATGTTGATTGCAAAGCTAACTAATTTTGAAGCTGTGGAATTAGGAGAAGTTGCACCTAAAGCTGAATCTACATTTAAGGCATCCACTCACAAGAAATTATCTGCACTTCCAAGCACAAGCAAAGAAGACCTAAAAGAAGAGCTTGGTGAGTATGCTGAGGAATGGGAAAAGGTAATGGCAGAAGAAAGAAAGATGGAAGAGCTTGTTGCACTGATCATTAGAAGATAAAAAAGAGGTAGGGAAAATTTGAAGGCAAGTTACCCTTGAAATATTTTTCATGCAATAAGATAGATCATTTTGCATCTAGATGTCCTACAAGAGTTTCTAAGTACAAACCTGATTATGCAAAGATTAGAAGAGACAAAGAATGTTGTTATGCTAGTGAAGGAATCTCTGATGATGATGATTTAGATTATGAAGAGATTGGATTTGTTGCTATTAAAGATGAACCAGTACATGAAGAAAAAGCCTTAGTATCTCATGTTGACAAGAAAACTAAATAGATAATTGAAAATGGATGTTCTCATCACATGACTGGTGATAAGGACAAGTTTTTTAAATTGGTGAATTATGATGGAGGTGTTATGAGGTTTGGGGACAATCTCCCTAAATCCATCATAGGAGTAGGATCCATTACTCTAGATGGAAAGACTAATACAGACAATGTACTACTTGTTGAAGGATTGAAACATAACTTGTTAAGTGTTGGACAATTAATGGATAAAGATTTTCAGTTAAGTTTTGTTAATGGTAAATGTTTTATTAGAAGAAAGGAAGGAAAACTAATTGCTACCGGTTCAAAATCTAAAGGTAATGTATTTGAACTAAACACATCTGGAGCCTCTTGTTTTGTTGTGAAGGTAGATGATAGTTGGTTATGGCATAGAAGATTTTGTCATGTTAATTTTGATAACATTGTGAAGGCAAGTATGGCTAATGCAGTAAGAGATCTACCAAAGATTGCGAAACCATCTAACACTGTATGTAGAGAATGTGTTATGGGAAAGAAATTAGATGCAATCATAAAAGAAAATCATTTACATCAAAAGGGAAGTTGGATCTAGTACATAGAGATCTATGTGGACCTACAAGAACAAATTCATACTATGGTGAAAGGTATTTTATATTCTTTGTTGATGACTTCTCTAGAATGATGTGGGTTACTTATTTAAGAGAAAAATAAGAAGCATTTGATAAATTCAAGTTGTTTAAAAAAAAAGTAGAGAATGAATTAGGATAAAAAATAAAGTGTTTAAGATCAGACAGAGGTGGAGATTTTACATTAGATTTATTAAATTTATCTTGTGAAGAGCATGGGATAAAAAGAAAAACATCTGCTCCTAGGACTCCACAACAGAATGGGATAGGAGAGAAAAGAAACAGGACTATACTTGATGTTGCTAGGACAATGCTAATTGAAGGAAATGTATCTCATGTATATTGGAGAGAGGCTATTGGAAAAATAGCATACACATTGAACATAATTCAAATCAGAGAAGGTACAAGTAAGACTCCCTATGAACTATGGTTTGATCATACTCCTACTGTAAAATATTTCAAAATTTTTGGTAGTAAATGTTATATCAAGAGGGATGATGAGATAGGGAAATTTGATGCTAGAAGTGATGAAGGAATCTTCCTTGGTTACTTTGTTAAAAGAAAGGCTTAAAAATGTTTCAATCTGAGATTGAGGAAGATGGTTGAAAGTAACAATGTAAGAATAGATGAAAAATTTTAGATACAAGAAAGAATGTATGACAGTAGATAGAATTCAAAAATAAAAGAAACTACCACTACTACAGAAGAAGAAGAACTTGTTGAGGAAGAAAGAGAAAAAGAGGCTTGTGATGCTAGCACAAGAAAGGCTATTGAAACTCCTAAAACACCAAGGTATGTAAAAAATAACCATCCTAAAAATCAAATTATTGGCAATACCAATTAGGGAGTGCTAACTAGATCAAAGGTTAGAGAAGAAATTTGTTTGATTTCTCATGTTGCTAGAATAGAGGTAGTAAGATTGTTCCTATCTTATGCTGCACATAAAAACTTCAAAGTGTATCAAATGGATGTTAAATGTGCATTTCTAAATGGAGATCTTGAAGAAGAAGTATACATAGAACAATTTGATAGATTTCCTCTATGTGAAGACAAAAACATGGTGTGAAAATTGAAGAAATCTCTGTATGGGTTGAAGCAAGCTCCTAGGGCTTTGTATGCAAGGCTAGACAAGTATCTACTTGGGCTTGGATTCAGAAAAGGTGATGCAGACAATAATTTGTACTTAAGAACTACTGAAGATGGAATCCTGATAGTAGAAGTATTTGTGGATGACATTATCTTTGGAGGTAATGACGATCTATGTAAGAAATTTGCCAAAGAAATGGAAAGTGAATTTGAGATGTCCATGATAGGTGAAATGAAATTCTTTCTTGGATTGCAAATAACTCAAAATGAGAACGGTATTTTCATTTCTCAAACCAAGTATCTCAAAGAATTGTTAAGAAATTTGAAATGGAAGATTGTAAACCAGTAGGAACACCTATGGTGACTAGAAACAAGCTAACAATTGATGATGAATCAAAGTATGCTTTTCAAACTTTGTATAGATCAATGGTTGGAGGACTAGAATATCTGACTCACACCAGACGAGATATTGTTAATGTTGTTGGAATTGTGCCTAGATATCAGGCAAAACTCAAAGAAACACATCTAGCTGTTGTGAAAAGGATACTAAGGTATTTAAGAGGAACCATAGACTATGGTTTATGGTATGACAGAAATGATATCTTTGAACTTCATGCTTATACTAATGTTGATTGGGCAGGAAATATTGATGATAGAAAAAGTACCAATGGTGGTGCATTTTTCCTTGGGAAAAAGTTGGTTTCTTGGCTAAGCAAGGAACAAAATTGTATAGCACAATCTACTATTGAATCAGAGTATGTTGTTGTTGCTATAAAGTGCACTCAGATTGTATGGATGAAAAAAATGCTGACAAACATTGGAATAACTTTTAATGAGCCTGTGGTTATCCATTGTGATAACACCAGTATAGTAAATATGTCAAAGAATTTGGTGATGCACTCTAAAACAAAACACATTTATATCAAGTATCACTTCTTGAGAGACAAGGCGACAGAATAGGAAATCAAGCTAGAATATAATAGTACAAAAGAGAAGATTACAGACATTTTTACAAAGCCACTACTGAAAGATACCTTTGAATATCTCAGAGGTATGCCATAGGTTTAGGCCCCTCCTAGTCAAAACTAAATGATGCAGAGATGCATCAGTCTACAGGTATTCAGAGCCTTATCATTATCTAGACTAGATGTAGGGATCTACTCCTCAGGGGGAGTGATCGTGGAATAAATTTTATATGTGAAGGAAATTGAAGGCTTATGACACCCTTTTCCATTGTTGTCAAAGGGGGAGTATTGCTATGAGAAAATCCTCACTGTATGGGGAGATTGTTCAGTTGAAAGACTTTGGATTGTTTAGTTGACATCAATGCCAAAGGGGGAGATTGTTGGATATTGCTAATAGATAGGTGGTGGTTGAGAAATTTAATATGTTTAATCACTACGTTACTGAATGGGCACTCATACTATTGTCATTTGTGTTTTTTCACTGATTTCAACATATGCTTCTATGAAAGAACCATACTGGTAATCACAGTGTATGAACACTGTACGAATGTTTCAGGTGCTACGAAGATAGATGAGAGTTCAGATGGATGTTTTGATCTTATGTCTAAGATCACATCATTAGATGTTTCATATTGAGAGAGTTATAACTATTTTGGTAAAGACTGGTCACTGGACTATGACAGTGAGAATTGACAAAGTTAGTCTCTAGGTTTTTGTATATCTTTCATAGGATTCGGATTCAAGGTATGTGAGCTTGATGGATAATAGAAAGGATACTTAAGAATTTTCATTGGCCAGTGCAAGGTACATAATGATTGGTGACATCATCTATGGCATGTGTCCTAGTGATGGTTTATCTGAAGCTGACTCAGGGAATGAAGTATGTGTTTTGTTTGGAAAGCATAAATTAAGGATTTCGGTCCTTAATTGTTGTAATGTAATCATTGTAGACTTTTTCTAGATACCGTGTGTATCTTAGCAAGCGTTTATAGAATTATTTGTAATTAGGAAAGCCTCATGGGTTGACCTAATCTTGGTAAATTGTAATAAGGTATAAATGAAAGGTCTTTTCTTTGGAAAAGACATGGATGGAATGTATATGATATAAGAACATTGTAAAAGCTATGAGCTTGTGTCTGTTGTATGTAGAGTATAGGTTTATTGGTGGACTTCATTGGAACTGATCAAGCAAAGACAGTTGCTGGAAAATAGTTCAAACGATTGTGTATTTCTTTATATACACCTATTGCAAACTAGTGAGTTCTGAAGGTGGACTTAACCTTCTTTGGGCAGTGAGCCTTGGGAAGTGAGCCCTCTCTTTTGTTCTTAACTCCTAACAGGGTCTGTCCACTAACAAGGACTATGTATTGTAATGTTTCAATAAGCTCCTAATAGGGCTATATCTTCTAACAAGGATTACTATACTCTCAATACATCATTTGTGGGTGCTATTTCCTACTGGGGTTTTTACCTTTAACAAGGTCTCCCCAAAACCAAAACATTGTGTTATTGTGTTGGCATTCATTATGTTCATTGGATTTGATATTGTGGAGCTTAAAGTTTAAAGTTTAATATTTTGTTATACAATTGATTCACCCCCCATCTCAGTTGTATTATGGACTGATATTCTTAATAAGGCAGTCATATTTGGTGTGTTTTCGAGGTTCAGACTCAGTGCAAACATTTATCAAAACATACACTCTTTGGAAAAACTATCATTTTCAGTGGTCGAAACATTGCTTGTATCCCACAAGGTTGCCTTGTCACTTGTCATGACTATTTTCAAAGTGACCATTGTCCAATAAATCCTTTTCCATTGAGACATCAAAAACTTGGGCCAAAATCTTCAAAACAAAAGCCTTGTAGAAATATCCTTCAAAATCAGACATCCAAAGCCTTGTTTCAAAAACAATTGCCAAAAATCTCCCCCAGCTATGTTCAATTCAAACCAACACAAGAAGGCTAAACATCCTAGATCCCTAGCCTATCAAGAGAAGAAACTTGCAAAAAGAAATCTGAAAGATCACCAACATTCCCTTAAAGTGATCTAATCAAAAGAGAAAAATCAAGAGAGACTAGAAAATATTGAGTATAATGCTAGAGTCAAGTAGTTTACATTTCGACTCAAAATTAACCATCACTATGTCAATCTAGAGAGAAGAGACTGGCTGGGCCCATTGCATATCCATTTCTCCTTCAGAATCCCACAAATCCTATCCTAACATTCCTCCATCCTAGCTCATCCTAGTTTCATCCTTTCATCACCATCCATCCTTAGTTACATTTAAGTAATCCTTACTTGCATCATTGCATTCTTTGTCATCTTCCTAGTTGCATCATATGGTCATCCTCTTAGAATGAAGCATCATTAAACCATTCTTCATCATCCTTCCATCAGAAATCCACAATCAGAATCCCAAATCCTTGGCCCTTCATCCTTGATCCAAATCTTTAAAACACCATCTTAGTCCAAACCCACCATCCAAATCTGAATCCAAATCCAGTAATCCAAATCCATTCACTTTGTGTCCTATCCTTTTGAGTTTCTTCCAATCCTCATCACAAATAAAAAATCTCCCTCTTTGACAAAGCATTGTCTAAAGGAAATCCCACTTGTCCTTGTAAGCCTCATCATCTCGAGCAAGAGATTGGCTTGCATTGATAAGAATCTAGTTGACCGAAGATCATTAGTCTATCCTAGGTTGTCAAATCCTACCATTGATCCTACATCAAGAAGTAGCAACTCATTTGTTGACAGTTCATAAATCTTTCACCATCCTCTACAATCCTCCACCAATCTGCCATCATCTTTGAGCATTCCACCATCCTCCACCAATCCTCTATCATCACCAAGCATTCCACCAATCTTTCACCATCTTCCACCAATCTTCCACCATCCTTAATCTAAATCAGAGCATCTCACCAATCCCCTAGCATTTCACCATCCTTAGATTTAATCCAAACCCTTGCATCTCATTCTAGAAATCCATCATCCTCATAGTTCTTAGGAACATCTTACATCCATCCATCCTTTGCATTTTCATCTTTTAGATCTCCACTCCATGGCTGTCGAGACAAGATCAAAGAAATGAAGGAATATAGATCCTTATCAGACCACTAGCTCATCCCATCCCAACATTTCTACCAACGTGATGGTAGCTTACAATCCCCAGATCCAACAAACTAGTAATATATGGGATGATCCCAATATCCCCCCCATTTCTTTTGCAATGGAAAAATTCATGAATCATCTATGGAATGCACAAATAGTTAGTACACTCGTTGCTTAGAATCAACAAAGCATATTGGCTAACTTCACACAGGAGGGTACTCCCATTCCACCATATCTCTGACCTTGCATTCCCATAAACACCATCCTAATCCTAGCAGAGGCATACACTCCCATCATCCAACAAATGCCTGATCCTACCTTGAAAATGTCTTAAGAAACCTCCACCATTTCCCTATTCTTGCAAAGTAGTTTCACAAGCCCTACAACACAAGCGACACAATCCACTCCATTTCCTATCATAGGCACACCATCATCCTCCATAGCAGCTCAAGCCACCATTCATACCCAAAGATTTTCACAAAATCAACCGCTACCTCCCACACAAGCCTTTACACAAACAACTCCTCCACCTCCCATGGGCCAAGAAACATCATCATTTTCAGGGGCAACATAATTGTTTCCCTCTTTCTCGCAGCAAGCCTCTACCTCAATACCATCATTCCCTAGGGTAACACAATCATCCTTCCCATTCACTCCACAAGATTCTACACCCATGCCATCATTTCCTAAGGCAACGCAATCTTTTCCTCCTTCTCCTAGCAAGCTTCCAATCAACACCACCCTTCTTGTAGGGAATGCAAGCATCTTCATCCACACCCCAACAAACATTTACCCAAGCACAAGCTCAATAAACTACATTCACAAAATGTATACCTTCCATGGGATTTCCAAATCCACCATTCACATCCCAAACTACCTTTCTAGCATCCTCTACATCACAACTCCCACCACAAACTGGCTCTCGATGGGGCCTTACTCAAGAAGAAATATTACCTTTCAGAATACCAACCCACTTCTCTGCATCCATACCAGCAAACCAACAAGCCACCTTCCCCCAAGTAGTGCATCAACAACAAATACAGCCTCCGACAGCTTCATCTTTCTATCATACACCAACTACCTATCCATTCCACGCCCCACATCTCAAGTGGTTCCACCACCCCAACAATAGAGTTCTTCCCATCTCACAAGCTATCTTGCCCAACCACCTCCTACTTTCAGGTTGTCTACATCAGTTCCACCCCTAAGCAATGTAGGAATGCATCTAGCCTACATCAACCAAGCGTATTAACAAGCTACACCATTCCACCAGCCTCCTCTACAACAATAGTACTTCCCAGCATAGCAGAAACAATATCCCATCATCCCACAATAACAAGCATCATCCTACCCATCACAACAATAGCATCCCATCATCCCCCAGCAATCATCACCCCAACATCCATTCCAATCTACCTATATTACTGGGTAATCTCCATATCCCACTCCACAATATCCACCTCAAAATCACCCCTATTCACTAGCACCACTAGATCCTTTCCAAATGGGAGTACTTGCTCCAATGCTAATCAATGCTGAGTGGGAAGAAATTAAGAATGCTCTTAAGGAGCTCAAAGCTGGCATAGATAGAAAAACCTTCAAGTTTGAAGAGGTGTGTCCCTATCCATTTGATCGATCAATCATAGTTGTTCTTTTCTCTAAGCACTTCGAGGCACCCAAATTTGATAAATATCGAGGGAAAGGAGACCCTATAAACCACATCAAAGAGTTCTATATGGCATGCCAAGAAGTGGCTTACAATGATAATTACCTTTTACACCTATTCCCCAAAAGCTTGGGAGGAACTACTATTGAGTGGTTTTAAAAGATACCCTATGGGACCATCACAACTTTTGTCGAGCTCTCTGAGAAGTTTGTTGCCCAATATGCCCACAATGTTGAGAATGAGTTACCTTTACTAGACCTATGTAACCTAAAATAGAAAGGAGGAGAAAGCCTAGCTGACTATTTACAACTATTGCAAAACCTCACAACCAAGTTATCATACCAACCACTTGAAAAGCATCTAACCAAGATCTTCATTGATAACCTCCATCCCAATCTATCCCACTTCATAAGGATGAATTGCATCCAAACTCAATAAGATATCAAAAGAAAGGGGATAGATATCGAAAGAGGCCTCTTAGATGAAGGCACAATCTGGCATTACAAGGATGATTCCCATAGTAAACCCTGTAATGAAAAACCCCATTACTAGAATCGTAACAAAAATGTTGTTACTGATGGAGCCACTGACACCAAGATTGTCCAAATCATTGTGGCTGGTCCTACACCTGTTGGAAACAATTATCTGAAGGAAATTGCTACTCAATTATGTATTGTCTTTGATGTCACACAATGTCATAGTCTACAGCAACCAGTTCCTACCGAGCTCAGTCGGTCTGCTAGACAGGAATATTAGTGCTTACCGAGTCCACTCGGTTATCAAGAAAATCAGTGTCTACCGAGTTCACTCGGTTACCAAAGAAAATTTAGTATTTACCGAGTTCACTCAGTTATCGAAAAAAAAAGTTAGTGTTTACCGAGTTTAGTCAGTCATCGAAGAAAAGTTAGTGTTTACCGAGTTCAGTCGGTCATCGAAGAAAAGTTAGTGTTTACCGAGTTCAATCAGTTATCGAAGGTAAAAGATTGTCGGTGTTTACCAAGTTGCCTCGGTCTCCGAAAGATTATAGAAAGTTATGGTCACCGAGCACTGTCGGCCCTTGAAGGATTTTTGCAAATAGAGTTTTCTTAATTCAGCCGACTGTTATACTAAATAATGTCGATTTGACAAATCTAAAATCATATAAATAAAAGGTCAAATGTGAAAAGTAAACAAGAAATATAGTAGAAGATTTACAGAAGAAAGCAGGAAAGGTGTATGTGAATTTGTGAAGGATGTTCAGATATTCTTGAGGTGCAGCAGAGATTTATTCAATCAGAAAGGATCAGACTTATGCAGAATAGAGATCTGTAATCAGAAAGACAGTTGCATTATTATACAGGTCATTTTTCATTGTTACCTTCTTATCATTGTAACAATGAATTCTAAATCTCTTAACCGAGCTGGTTTAACAACCATATTGTAAATCCTCTAACAAGGTGACAATTCCATTGAATTGTTTTCAAGACCTCTTACCAGGCCACTCCTAGCAGGGTGTTTTAAATCCTCTAACAAGGTCACACCTAACAGTGTGTTTTGTAACCTTTTACCGGGTTCGCTTCTAACCGGGCATCACTTCGGAAAAGTGAAAATCAGTATCTAGATACATTGGTGATTTTTCCCATATTGGGTTTCCACGTTAAATCTTGTGTCTCTTGTGTTCTTAATTGCTTTCTCAATCATATACATGTGCTGATGAATATCTAAAGATAATTTTGCTAATACTTTCTGCATCTTCAAAGTTACTGCAATCTATTTACCGAGTGCTAAAATAGATAACATTGTTAAGATATCCTAAGGGATCTGGAAAGAATTAATTGTGAAGTGTTTTATGGTTGACTGATTCACCCCCCCCTCTTAGTCACTTCATCCATATTCCATCAATTGGTATCAGAGCTTTTGGTGCTTGCAGGAAGGGTTTCAAAGACCTAAGCTAAAGATCAGGATGTCTTACAAGAGGGAAATTCCAAAGCTCAACAGAGATAACTTTTCAGCATGGCAAGGTCTCATGCGACTTCATCTGGCTTCCATTGGTGATTCAGGATGCAAATACATTGATGAAGAATACACAATTCCTAATGGCGCATTAACTGTTGAAGACATTGCAGATAAAAAGACTCACAACACCATGATGATAGACATTGCATCTGCTCTCGGCTATGAAGAATTTGATGATATTAAATACTGCACTACTACATATGAAATGTGGATGGCACTGAAGAAAATATATGGTGGTGATGCAAATGTGAAAAGAGCCAAAGCAGAAAGCCTAAGAGGACAGTTTGACAAGATGAATATGAAGGAAGATGAAAACATTGCAAAATATGTTGAAAGAATCAAAGCAAGTGTAAGTGCAATTAGAGCTTCTGGAGGAACAATATCAGATGAAACTGTTATAAGTAAGGTACTCAGAACATTACTCCCTATCTATGCAATAAGAGTATCAGCTATTCAAGAAAGAAGATGTGAAACAAACCACAATATAACTTTGGATGCTTTAGTTGGAAGATTGACAGCCTTTGAATTAGACAACTATGACAACTATGTTCCTAGTTCCAAAAATATTGAATCAGCATTTGAGGCCAAGGTTTCACTAAAGAAGAACAAGAAAATTAAAGAAGTTCAGTCAGAAAGTGAAGAAGTATCAGAAGAAAGTTCTGATAGTGATCTTGAAATTGTAGAAGCATTACTTGCAAAGAAGTACTCTAGAGGGAAAGGTAAGTATAAAGGTAAAACTCCTTTAATCTGTTTTTCATGTGAAGAAATTGGACATATTGCAACTAGGTGCCCAAACAAGAAAGTCAAGGAAGAGAAGAGAAGTCACAAGTACTATGGCAAAAAGAATTTCAAATCATACAAGGATAAAGGTAAGAAATCATGTTTTATGGCTAAAGATTCTGATGATAGTGAAGAAGAAATTGTCTTTATTGCTATAAAAGATGAATCTGATGATGATGAAGATAAGATGGCACTTATTTCTCATATAAGAAAAGATGATATATGGATAATAGACAGCGGATGTTCACACCACATGACTAGTGACAAGACAAAATTTGAATATCTAGAAGACTGTGATAGTGGGTATGTAAGATTTGGAAACAATGAACCTTGTTGTATAAAAGGAAAAGGAAGAATCTCATTAACCAAAGAACTCATATGTGATAATGCTTATTGGGTTGAAGGACTAAAACATAATCTTCTAAGTGTAGCATAGCTAATCAACACTGGTTTCAAGGTTGAATTCATGAATGGTCAAGCAAGACTGCTGGATGGAAAAGGAAAACTCATTGGATTAGGCAAACAAACAAAAGGTAACTTATTTTATCTTGATCTCAGTGAATATTCATGCTTTATTGCTCAAATAGAAGAAAGTTGGCTATGGCACAAAAGGTTATGTCATGTGAATTTTGATAACATGATAAAAATAAGCAAATTCAAGAAGGTTAGAGGCATTCCTACTTTGAAGAAACCTGACACTGGTCTATGTAAGAATTGTCAGATTGGCAAAATGAGTAAAACTAGTTTCAAGAGTAAGAACTATCAGTCTAAAGAAATTTTGGAAATTGTGCATACTGATTTATGTGGACCTATTGGTATACAAAGCTATACTGGAGATAAATTCTTTATTCTTTTCATTGATGATTATTCTAGAATGATGACTGTTATGTATTTAAGAGAAAAATCAGAAGCATTTGAAAAGTTCAAATGGTACTTAGCAAGAGTGGAAAAGGAAATAGGGAAAAGATTGAAATGCTTAAGATCAGACAGAGGTGGTGAATTCATCTCCCATGATTTTAACAACTTTTTCATTGAAAGAGGAATCAAAAGACAGGTATCAGCTCCTAGAACTCCTAAGCAGAATGGAATAGCAGAAAGAAGAAACAGATCTATTATGGATTGTGCAAGGACTCTAATGATAGAAAAGAACATCGCTATAAAGTACTGGAAGGAAGCTATCAGCACTGTAGTTCATACCTTAAACCGAGTACAACTGAAGAAAGACACATTCAAAACTCCTTATGAATTATGGTATGGCTATAAACCCAATGTAAGTTACATGAAAATATTTGGTAGCAAGTGTTATATCTTAAAAGAATCTAGAAGAAATAAATTTGATGTGAAAAGTGGTGAAGGAATATTCCTAGGATATTCTAGCAAAAGCAAGGCATACAAATGTCTGAACTTATCTACTCACAAAGTCATAGAAAGTATACATGTAAAATTTGATGAGTTTGTAGAAAAGACTGAGGAAGAAAGCAAAAGGGAACCTAAGAACTACAGAAGATTCATTTACATTGAACCTGAAACATTGGCAGACACAACTATTAGTAAGGAAACTATATCTACCGAGTTGAGCACAGTTACCGAGTCACAAATCGAGTCACAGGAAGAAGTTCAAACCGAGTCATAGGAAGAAATTCAGACCGAGTCTTAGCCTGAAGTTACCGAGCAAATATCTACCGAGCCCGAGCAACCTGAAGAAGAGATCCTAGAAGACAACAGCATGAATCATTCAAAAGGCAAGGAACCTATACTAGCCAAATATGTCAGAAGACATCATACACCAGATCAAATCATTGGAAACAAATCAGATGGTACTATGACAAGAAGCAAGCTAAAAGGTACATGTCTACTTACTGACTTTGAACCTAGAAATATCAAAGATGCATTGGAAAATGAAAGTTGGATTGAAGCAATGAATGAAGAATTAGAACAAATACAAAAGAACAAAACTTGGACTCTTGTACCTAGACCTAAAGATAAGAATGTAATTGGAACAAAATGGGTATTCAGGAATAAGCTGAATGAAGATGGTCAAGTATCTAGAAACAAAGCTAGACTGGTATGTAAAGGTTATTCTCAAGAAGAAGGTATAGATTATGGAGAAAATTTCGCTCCTGTTGCAAGATTAGAAGGTGTAAGAACTCTACTTGCTTATGCAGCACACAAAGGATTTAAGGTATATCAGATGGATATAAAATCTGCATTTCTCAATGGAATTCTTGTTGAAGAAGTCTACATTGAACAACCTGAAAGTTTTGTTGATCCAGATAAAAGGGACATGGTCTGCAGGTTACACAAAGCATTGTATGGTTTAAAACAAGCTCCTAGAGCATGGTATGAAAGACTCCATAACTATTTGATTCATATTAATTTCAAAAGAGCTAATGATAACAGTAATCTGTATATTAAAGAAGGACCGGATGACAAAATTGTATTGGCAGAAATATTTGTGGATGATACTATATTTACAGGGAATGAGGATCAGTGCAAAGAATTTTCAGAACAAATGAACAAAGAATTTGAAATTTCTATGTTTGGTTTAATAAAATTCTTTGTTGGTCTTCAAATTCAGCAAAGCAAGAATGGTATATACATTACTCAATCCAAATACATTAAGGAAATACTTAAGAAGTTTGGTATGGAAGATTCAAAACCAGTTGGTACACCCATGTGTACTGGACTGAAACTTACCAAAAATGATGATTCAAAAGAAGTTGATCAGACCCTATACCAATCTATGATTGGAAAATTGCAGTATGTAGTACATACAAGACCTGATATTGCCTTAGTAGTCGGTATAGTAGCTAGATTCTCAGCAAAACCTAAGGAAAATCACATGATGGCAATCAAAAGAATCTTAAGATACTTAAGAGGAACTGAAGAATATGGTTTGTGGTATAAATTTGGAGGCAATCTAGACTTGAAAGTGTTTACTGATGCTGATTGGGCAGGAAACATTGATGACAGAAAAAGCACAAGTGGTGGAGCATTTTTTCTTGGAAAAAGACTGGTATCCTGGACTAGTAAAAAGTAGAATTGCACATCTCAATCCACAGCTGAAGCAGAATATGTTGCTGCTGCAGTAAACTGTTCAAATATTGTTTGGTTTAAATAGCTATTAGAAGGTATGAAGGTTGAAATCGAAGAACCAGTTGTTATATTTTGTGACAATACCAGTGCAATAAACATCTCTAAGAATCCAGTGATGCATTCCAAAACCAAGCACATTGCTATTAAATATCACTTTGTCAGAGAATTGGTGCAGGACAAGGAAATCAGATTAGAATATATTCATACAAAAGAACAGATTGCAGACATTTTTACCAAACCATTACCTAAGGATGCATTTGTGTATCTAAGAGGTAAGTTAGGGGTCATTCCCCTATCCGAGGCTCACTAAATACAGTTTTAGTGATGCATCAACCAGAACATGATTGAAAATCAACCTGTTGATGCAGCATATTCAAGGAATCATTGCATATGAATCAGTACTTGAGGTACATTAATTTTCATCGGTAATATGTGAATTGTCTTTGGCATGTGTTGTCAAAGAGGGAGTGTTTGCTATGTCTTTGCTATTACTTCAAGAAATTTTCAATAGTCAGAAGGAAGAATTTTTAGGATACAGGAAGTTTGCTGACAGAGGGAGATTTGAATCTGAACCGAGCTAACTCTTTCAAATTTCTTATGATATGACATATTGTGTTGCCATCAATGCCAAAGAGGGAGATTGTTGGAAACAATTGTCTGAAGGAAATTGCTACTCAATTATGTATTGTCTTTGATGTCACACAATGTCATAGTCTACAGCAACCAGTTCCTACCGAGCTTAGTCGGTCTGCCAGACAGGAATATTAGTGCTTACCGAGTCCACTCGGTTATCAAGAAAATCAGTGTCTACCGAGTTCACTCGGTTACCAAAGAACATTTAGTATTTACCGAGTTCACTCGGTTATCGAAAAAAAAAGTTAGTGTTTACCGAGTTCAGTCGGTCATCGAAGAAAAGTTAGTGTTTACCGAGTTCAGTCGGTCATCGAAGAAAAGTTAGTGTTTACCGAGTTCAATCAGTTATCAAAGGTAAAACATTGTCGGTGTTTACCGAGTTCCCTCGGTCTCCGAAAGATTATAGAAAGTTATGGTCACCGAGCACTGTCGGCCCTTGAAGGATTTTTGCAAATAGAGTTTGCTTAATTCAGCCGACTGTTATACTAAATAATGTCGATTTGACAAATCTAAAATCATATAAATAAAAGGTCAAATGTGAAAAGTAAACAAGAAATATAGTAGAAGATTTACAGAAGAAAGCAGGAAAGGTGTATGCGAATTTGTGAAGGATGTTCAGATATCCTTGAGGTGCAGCAGAGATTTATTCGATCAGAAAGGATCAGACTTATGCAGAATAGAGATCTGTAATTAGCAAGATAGTTGCATTATTATACAGGTCATTTTTCATTGTTACCTTCTTATCATTGTAACAGTGAATTCTAAATCTCTTAACCGAGTTGGTTTAACAACCATATTGTAAATCCTCTAACAAGGTGACAATTCCATTGAATTGTTTTCAAGACCTCTTACCAGGCCACTCCTAGCAGGGTGTTTTAAATCCTCTAACAAGGTCACACCTAACAGTGTGTTTTGTAACCTTTTACCGGGTTGGCTTCTAACCAGGCATCACTTCAGAAAAGTGAAAATCAGTATCTAGATACATTGGTGGTTTTTCCCATATTGGGTTTCCACGTTAAATCTTGTGTCTCTTGTGTTCTTAATTGCTTTCTCAATCATATACATGTGCTGATGAATATCTAAAGATAATTTTGCTAATACTTTCTGCATCTTCAAAGTTACTGCAATCTATTTACCGAGTGCTAAAATAGATAACATTGTTAAGATATCCTAAGGGATCTGGAAATAATTAATTGTGAAGTGTTTTATGGTTGACTGATTCACCCCCCCCCCTCTCAGTCACTTCATCCATATTCCATCAACACCAACTCCTGGATACTGACATCAACAAGCACCCATCTATCAACAACCTCTACAACAATACCAATAGCAACAACCTTAGATCCCTTAGCAACCCATTCAGAACTATTAGCAGTAAGCATATCAAGCCCATCAAGGCAATCTGACCAATTAGGCTAATGTTTTTGGAGATTTTCCAGCAAGCCAGTATTGACTATATGTTTGTCATTGATGACAACATATGGAAAGTAGCATGTGTGGAAGTCTTATGTAGTAAGATTTTAGTATATGTAGCATGGACATGATATCAGCATGATATCATGGGCGCAGAGGTTAACTATTAGTGCAAATAATTATATAGTAGCTAGTGTCAGCAGTGTTCCTAACAGAGTAACAAGAAGTGTTCTGTGTATGGTTGTTTGTATAGTTATCATGGAGCCTTACACGCTTGGATATATGTTAAAGACATGTTAGTGATGTTTTAGTTATGGATACATAGTCTGATATTGAGTAGAAGTGAAGTTATACAGTCGCTATTCGCTAGTAGCAATTTCTTATGTTTATTCAAAAGAGACGACAGAGATTTTATTGCTTTTGTATTTGCACCTATCTTTAGGGTATGCGCCTTTGGATTTAATCTTAGAGAAGAGTTATTGATGTTTGGTTAAGAGCGCATGAGTTAATTCAGCTTATAAAGAAAGATCTAGTTGTTTTGGTAGAGCTGACAGTGTGTAGCGTTTGTCTACAATTATCTTATTGGACAGGTCCCAGAATGTGTTGTGTGCATAGTAGAGCCAACATAATATTTATTGGAGTTTTTTATGGTTTCTCTAATATTATTTCAAGGTGGTTCTAATAGGCTGACTTGATTATATCATTTAGAGGAAAGATATTTATAGGCAGTCATTTGTGATTGCTAGAGTGTGGTTCATAGTTGATTAAGTAGAGTAGAGAAGAGTGTGTGAAGTGTTGAGCCATCAAAAGAAGGTCTATGTGACCAAGTAAGGTACTTGTGCTATTCATTGGAACTGATCCAAATAGCAGGTCAAAGCACAGTTCACCAAGATCTAGATATAGTGTGTATCTGTTAAATAGATGGTTGTAGCCTTCACCCCTTTGAGCAGTGTACTCTTGGATAGTGCATCCTCTCCCCTAATAGGGACAATTGTAAAAGAATCCTAATAGGATCTAACCTTTGACTAGGTCTACTATACTAAATATATTTTAAAGCAACTCCTAACAGGGTTAAGGATCTTCTAACAACAATCATAATACTCTAGTGCGAAATATTAGTGGGTGTCAATTCCCACCGGGGTTTTTATGTAGTTGGGTTTCCCCATAACCAAAATATTGGTGTTGTGTTCATGTGTTCTTTCATTGTGTTTATTCTTTATGTTTAGGTATACTTAATTGGGTAAAGAATTGAATCATGTAGATAATTGATTCACCTCCCCCCCCTCTCAATTATCTCTTGGGACTATTCCTAACAATTGGTATCAGAGCCAAGTGCCTTAGAGAGAAATTTTAACAGCTTGAGGTTGATCAGATGGCATACTTCAAGAAAGAAAGTCCTAAGTTTGATGGAGAGAATTATCTTGATTGGAAGAATAAGATGGTGACTCATTTGTAGTGCATTGGTTTTGAAGTTTTTGTTGTAACTATCAAAGCAGCCAAGATACCTACCCTAGAAGACCTTGCACGGGATGATGCTACTGATAGGCAAAAGGAATTGTTTTATCAAAATGCAATTGCTAAAGAAGCCCTTATCAACACCCTATTTGTTGGTGAGTTTTTAGAAATAAAAAAGTTAGATACAACCCACAAAATATGGAAGCACCTTGAAGACATATTTGAAGGTGACAAACAAGAAAAGGATGTGCGCAAAAAGACATGGAAGAAAATATACAATGCATTGGAGATGTTTCCTAAAGAAAATATCAGAGCTTACAATCAAAGGATAAGTGAAGCAGTTGCTAGAATCAGAAACAATGGTGGAGATATTTTAGAGGAGGACATTATGGATAAGTTAATGACTACTCTTACTCCTGAATATGAAAGCAAGATTAACATCCTTGATGAGACCATGCAGCTTACATCTAATTTCAAGAGAGAGACCTTGATCAACAAAATCTCAGCTTTTGAGATTTCAAGATTGAAGATAGAACCAAAGAGCGAAACAACTTTCAAAGCAACAGTTCATGGTAAGAAATTTGCAAACACTTCTAGTAATTTTGATGATGATGATGAAGAGAAAATACTAGATGATTTCATTGCTATGATTGCCCAAAGAGAAAAGAAAGGAAAAGGAAAATATGAAGGTCAATTACCATTTAAGTATTTTTCATGTAATAAGATCGGTCACTTTGCATCTAAGTGTCCTACTAGAGCTAGAAAGTTCAAAAAGGATTACAAGCCTAAGTACTCTAAGGAATGCTACTATGCTAGAGATGGAGTTTTAGATGAAGAATCTGGTGAAGAAGAAATTGGATTCATTTCTATTGTAGACAAAATGAATAATAAGACAGATCATGAAGATAAGAAAGAGAATCAATAGCTAGCATTGATTTCACAAGCTGACATAAGGACAGACTAGATTATAGATAGTGGTTGTTCACATCACATGATAGGTGATAAAGATAGATTTGTTCATCTGGAAAAATACAAGGGTGGTATGGTCAGATTTGGAGACAACACTCCTAAACCAATATTTGATAGAGGAGCCATCACCTTGGATGGAAAGAATAGTACTAATGATGTTCTTTATGTTGATGGTTTGAAACATAACCTTCTCAGTGTTGGACAATTACTTGAAAAAGGCTATCAATTGGAGTTCAAAGATGACAAGTGCATCATTAACAACAAAGATGGTGTTATGATTGCATCAGGCTCAAATACTAGAGGTAATGTTTTTTCCCTCAATTCAGAAGCAAGTTGTTTTGTTGCTAAAGTTGATGACAATTGGTTGTGGCATAAAAGACTATGTCATATCAACTTTGATAACATAGTAAAGATAAGCAATGTAAAGGTAGTAAGAGATCTACCTAGCATAGCAAAGCGAGTTGATACAATATGAAGGGAATGTGTAATGGGAAAGCATGTGAGAAATTCATTTAGGAACAAGCAAAATTTAGCAGAGAACAAGTTGGATCTGATTCATATAGACCTATGTGGTCCAACTCAAACAAGATCATACTATGGTGAAAGGTATTTCATTTTGCTTTTTGATGATTATACTAGGATGATGTGGGTTGCATTCTTGAAAGATAAGTCAGAAGCATTTGAGAAATTCAAAATATTCAAAGCTAAGGTTGAGAATGAATCTGGACTAAAGATAAAATATTTGAGATCGGATAGAGGAGGATAATTCACCTCTGATAGATTCTATGAGTACTATGAAGAACATGGCATAAAGAGATAGTTGAGTGCACCTAGAACCCCTTCACAGAATGGAATTGCAGAGAGAAGGAATAGGATCATTCTTGATACAGCGTGCACCATTATGATAGAAGGAAAAGTTGCACACATCTATTGGAGAGATGTGGTCAATATAGTAGTCTATACCATCAATAGAATTCAATTAAGGCCAAGTGCTAACAAAACACCATATGAGCTATGGTTTGGTAATGTCCCCACAGTAAAATACTTCAGAATCTTTGGAAGCAAGTGCTATATCAAGAGGGATGAAGTAGTAGGCAACTTTGATGCAAGAAGTGATGAAGGTATTTTTCTTGGTTACTCTACTAAAAGTAAAGCTTATAGATGTTTCAATTTAAGATTGAAAAAGATCATTGAAAGTGCTCATGTAAAGATTGATGAAAAGTTTATGGTTCAAGAAAGATATCATAATTACTCACCCATGATTGAAGAAGAACCTAGACCCTCCACTAGTGAGATGGTCATTGATTATATGTTTGACAATATTGATGTATTATTCAATGACCCTAAGACAAGTGAAGAAGAAGCTCCTAAGGATAATAACTCAGCATCACCTAAAGTTCTGAAGTTTACATCAAGAAATCATTCCAAGATAGAAATCATTGGAGATCAGAGCGGCAAAGTCTTAACAAGGTCACAAGAAAAGAACTCAGCTAGCAGTGAAGCGATATGTTTACTATCTCAGATTGAACCTTTAAGTGTTGAAGATGCATGTAATGATTTAGATTGGCATGATGCTATGAAAGAAGAACTTGATCAGATTAGTAAGAATGACACTTTGGAACTGGTCCCAAGACCTAGTGATAAGAATGTGATTGGAACAAAGTGGATATTCAGAAACAAGATGAATGAAGATGGTACAGTAATAAGAAATAAAACAAGATTAGTATGTAAAGGATATGCACAAAGAGAAGGCATTGATTATTCAAACACATTTGCACCTGTGAGAAAATTAGAAGCTATTAAGTTATTTCTAGCTTATGCTACAATAAAAAAATTCAAAGTTTATCAGATGGATGTCAACTTAGCATTCCTAAATGGAGATTTGAAAGAAGTATACATTGAGCAGCCAGAAGGATTCACCTTATCAAATAGACCTGATATGGTATGCAGATTGAAGAAGGCCCGCTATGGACTTAAGCAATCCCCTAGAGCATGGTATGAGAGACTAGATGGATATCTAACAAAGATTGGATTCAAGAAAGGAGTAGAAGATTGTAACCTATTAATTAGAGAGACATCTGAAGGTCTACTACTTGTAGCTATATTTTTTTATGACATTATCTTTGGAGGAAATGACAAACTCAATGCTGAATTTGCCAATGAAATGCTGAATGAGTTTGAGATGAGTATGATTGGTCCTATCAAATACTTTTTGGGACTAAATGTGCAGAAGACAAAGAAAGGTATTTTCGTTAATCAGTCCAAGTATGTGGAAGAGATACTAAAAAAATTCAAGATGGATGATTGCAAGCCAGTAGGAACCCCTATGATCACTGGATGCAAGCTTACAAAAGAAGCTGACTCACCAGCAGTAGATATAACATCGTACAAGTCTATGATTGGTAAACTCATATATCTTACTCAGACTAGACCTGATATTTCCAATGCAATTGGCATAGTTGGAAGATTTGCAACAGAACCTAAGAAAAGTCACCTCATGGTAGTAAAGAGAATATTCAGATACTTGCAGGGAACTATAGATTATGGTCTATGGTATCCTAATTTAGAAAATGTTGAGGTTCATGTGTACACAGATGCAGATTGGGCAGGATGTGTTGATGACAGAAAGAGTACATCAGGTGGAGTAGTGTTTCTTGGTAATAGACTTGTCACTTGGACAAGAAAGAAACAAAATTGTATTTCTCAGTCAACAACAGAAGTAGAGTATGTTGTAGCAGCCTTGAATTGTTCTAAATTTTTTTGGATCAAGCAGATGATAAAATATTTTGGAATTTAGATTGATTATCCTATTGTTATTCACTGTGATAACACTAGCACCATCAATATGTCTAAGAACCCTATGATGCATGCAAAGACAAAGCACATTGAGATCAAGTATCACTTCCTAAGAGAGAAAATGGTAGAGAAAGAAGTCAAGTTGGACTATGTGAGTACTAAAGATCAGTTGGCAGATATATTCACAAAGCCCTTTCGTAAGGATACTTTTGAGTATCTCAAGGAGAAGTTGGGAATCATTCCCTTCCCTGATTCTTCTTAGAAGAAAGGAGGAAAGGCATCAGTCATTAGGGACTGATGGAAGGTTGACTACTCTAGCTCAGGAGTAGTATCGGTACTTAAAATGAATGGTGCCCTTTACCATTGATGTCAAAGGGGGAGTAATATATAGAGTCATGAAAAATAGAAGTAAAAAGAAGAGTAATATACTAAGGGGGAGCAACATTCAGTTATGACAGCAGTTCAGTTGAGGAAATGGAGAATATTGGAAAATATTATAGCAAATGGAGGATTCATCTTTGGGTGAGTTTTGAAGAGGAAATGGAGAATGTTATAAAATAAATGTTCATTTGGGTTAGTGGTGGTTTTTCATTCCACATGTTGCCATCAATGCCAAAGGGGGAGATTGTTGGAGATCTGCCAGTAGGCCAGTACTAACTGTATGTTTGTCATTGATGACAACATATGGAAAGTAGTAGGCATGGAAGTATTATGTAGTAAGCTTTCAGTATATGTAGCATGGACATGATATCAACATGATATCATGGGTGCAGAGGTTAACTGTTAGTACAGACAGTTATATAGCAGCTGGTGTTAGCAATGTTTCTATCAGAGTAACATGCAGTGTTCTATGTATGGTTGTTCGTACAGTTATCATGGAGCGTTGTACACTTGGATATATGTTAAAGAAATGTTAGTGATGTTTTATACATGGATGCATAATTTGATATTGAGTAGAAGTGAAGTTATGTAGTCGCTATTTGCCAGCAGTAGTTTCTTGTGTTTATGCAGAATAGTCGACAGAGATTTTATTGGTTCTATAGTTGTGCCTATCTTTAGGGTATGTGCCCTTGGAGTTAAGCTTAAAGAAGAGTTATTGATGTTCGGATAAGAGCACATGAGTTAATTTAACTTACAAAGAAAGATCCAATTGTTTTGGTAGAGCTGATAGTGTGTAGCGTGCGTCTACAATTATCTTATTGGACATGTCCCAGAATGTGTTGCGTGCATAGTAAAGCCAACATAATGTTTATTGGAGTTTGTTATGGTTTCTCTAATATGATTTCAAGGTGGTTCTAATAGGCCAACTTGATTATGTCATTTAAAGGAAATATATTTATAGGCAGTCATTTGTGATTGCTTGAGTGTGGTTCATAGTTGATTAAGCAGGAGAGCAGAGTGTGTGAAGTGTTGAGCCATCAGAAGGTCTATGTGACCAAGTAAAGTACTTTTACTATTCATTGGAACTGATCCAAATAGTAGGTCAAAGTGCAATTCACCAAGATCCAGATATAGTGTGTATCCATTAAATAGAAGGTTGTAGCCTTCACCCCTTTGAGCAGTGTGCTCTCGGACAGCGCGTCCTCTCCCCTAACAGGGACAATTATAAAAGACTCCTAACAAGGTCCGACCCTTGACTAGGTCTACTATACTAAATATATTTTAAAGAAACTCCTAACAGGGTTAAGGATCTTCTAAAAAGGATCATAATACTCTATTGCAGAATATTAGTGGGTGTTAATTCTCACCAGGGTTTTTACCTAGTTGGGTTTCCCCGTAACCAAAACATTGGTGTTGTGTTCATGTGTTCTTTCATTATGTTTATGCTTTATGTTTAAGTATACTTAATTGGATAAAGAATTGAATCTTGTAGATAACTGATTCAGCCCCCCGCCCCCCTCTCAGTTATCTCTTGGGACTATTCCTAACAAATGCCATCTCCACTACTCCCAATCAAAACAAGCCCCTAGCCCAGACTTACTAGAAGAGAACCTTCATGCATCTTGGTGAACCTCTAGATGTAATCTTTTATTACATGGCCAAAGCCAATCTAATCACGTACCCACCAATTCTACAATTTGATGATGTCACTCCCAAACCCAATTGGTACAAAGATCATGAGTACTATGATTATCATCATGTTAAAGGACACACTACCCTGAGGTGCATGAAGCTAAAACACTACCTCTAAGATCTCATTGACTGAAAAGAGATCCAAGTGGACACACCAGCCCAAGCTTCACCTAATGCCAACTTGTAAATCTATCAGAACATGTTTCCTCAACACAACGTCGGGAAGAGCCAAGCCAATGCTAATCCTCCTAATCAAAACCAAGCCAAAGGAAAACAAGGAGATCATGCTAACCAAAAAGACTACACTACTGCTTATATCAATTACAACAAATTTTTTGGATGTATAACCCAAATCGAGCCCACAATTAATGTCATCCACGTCAAAGGAGTGGATAGTCAGTGTGCAGTCACCACACGCTGAGGCCAGATAACTATCATTGGTGCACATCCAAGGCCAACACATAATGCATAATATAACTTTATAGAACATCTTGGAAATACACCTACCCAAATCTTCATCCTTGACCTTCTCTGCATTTCACCCCTCCACCAAGAAATCCTCAACTGAGCCCTCAAAGAAGGACATATCCCCACATACATAAACACCATCCAATTCGAGAACCTTATGGGACATCTATCTGCATCTTGTACTTTATCCTTCAAGCCATCTGACATACCAGCCACTACACCTGACCATAATCTCCCTCTCTGTATTGCCATCATGATTAGAGATTTTTCCATCAAAAGGTTCATGATAGATAATGGCTCAGCCTAAAACCTATGCACTTTGAAATTCATTCAGTAAATAGGGTTCACAAAGGCTGACATATCACATGAAGTAATCACCATCCAGGCATATGATAACTTGGAGTGTACCTCTAAAGGTACCATTCTTTTGCCTATCAAGTTAGGCCCTACAACTGAAGACACCATTTTTCATGTTGTTGATCTTGACCTACCATTCAACATCCTCCTCTGCCGACTATGGATCCATTCCATTAAGGTTGTACCATCTACTTACCATCAGTGCATCAAATTTCCACATCAAGGCATCAAGGTTACCATCCATGAAGATCCCCAACCCTTCGCATACTATCATGCGATGGAAGCATCATTTCCTCATTCCACCAAATGTCCTAGAACCCACATTGGAACTTTTGTCACCGGCTCCTCACGATCCCATAACAATCCAGAGACAATCCTAGCATCCACTCTTTCCTCTGTCAAGATCAATAATCAGGGTTGTGGTGAATACAACTTGACTGATGCCTTTGCAGTAGGGTCCCTAACCCTTGATCCACACACACAAGGGCGCCCAAGTCACCAAAGCAAGTCCACTAAAGGAAATCATGAAATCAAGAAAATGGGACCTATGACTTTTGTTTCCCATGGAAACATAGACAGTCAAGAGATGGACCTTGACATCAATAGGTGGTTGGACAAAGATCCCTCACCACCTAACACTCAACTTCTTGGCTACTTCAAAGAAAAATATCCACAATCACACAAGTACGCCACATAACAATGGAAATACCAGGGCAGTGGTCTAGGACCACAAGAACGCAAAAGCAAAGACCCCATCACAGCATCAAAGAACCCAAAGCATCAAGGTCTTGGCTTTAATACCCCTCACCTATGTATACAAGAGTCTAATACCACAATTGGGGGCACCAACATGACCAGCGTTTCCTTCTTGAATAGCTAGGATGACCTCATAGAGATCGAAGACATCCCTGAAGAGGAAGAAAATAAATCATATGATGACATCTTCGATGATGATACCCTCCTGGGAACTTTTTTCCTTCATCAACTCTCCATTAACGTCATATAACTTCTCCTCATCCACCCTGAACTCATAGATTAGGATCAACCAAGCATCACACACGTCGATGAGTTCCAAAGCACACAAGCACTCCTAAGGTTCATGGGAGCATCAAGCCAACAGGAAGACCAACATCTAGAAGCAACTCATGTCTGCAAGCTCAACCCCAAAGGATATTTCGGGGAGGAGGCAAGCTCTAGCCGCAAAATTGAAATAAAAAAAGGAAAAGAATGAGTCCTTATGTGAAAACCCTTATGGGGTGCATTCCAACTCTAAAAAAGATAAAATAAAGCATGTATCTTATGGTGAAAACCTCTTTGAGGTGCTAGAAGATGGAGACTTGCCTCTTCCTCCCATCCAGGATTACAAACTAGAGGAGTGACCTATCATCATTGAGGAAACTAAACTAGTCAACTTGGGCACTAAAGAATGTCCAAGAATCACCTACATTGCAGCATCTCTAACATAAGGTGAAGAAATGGGCTTCACTACAATTCTCAGAGAATTAGTTATAAATTTTGCATGGTCATACGCACACATGCCCAAGCTTGATCCCAATCTAGTTGTGCACAATCTTGCTGTGGATCCAACCGCCAAGCCAGTCAAGCAGAAGCTAATGAAAATGCATCCAAAAGTAGCATTGTTAGTAAAAGCAGAGCTCAAGAAACTTCTCCAAATAAAGATCATTAGAGCTATCGACTATTTATAATGGATCTCCAACATGGTGCCAATCACCAAACCTTCAAGAAAGATTAGAATATGTACTAACTTCAGAGATCTCAACAAAGCATGTCCCAAGGATGATTTCCTGCTATCCAACATAGACATGATCATAGACCTTATAGAGGGCCATGAGATGTTGTCACACATGGATGGCTTCTCAAGATACAATCAGATCTATATAGCAGAAGAAGATCAATACAAAATAGCATTCACCACACCATGGGGAACCTTTTTCTACAACATGATGCTATTTGGGCTAAAAAATGTCGGAGCTACAAATTAGAGAGCAATGATAGCCATATTCTGTGATATGATCCACAAAATCCTAGAAGACTATGTGGATGACATTCTTGCAAAATCTAAACCATGAGGTGAACACCTAAACAACCTTGAGAGTGTGTTCGATCGTCTGCATCATTATGGCTTGAAGTTGAATCCAAAGAAGTGTGTCTTTGGTGTAACATCTAGAAAGCTTCTAGGCTTTATAGTATCATGGCATGGCATAGATATTGACCCCAAAAAGGTCAAAGCCATTACAGAAATGCCTCCTAGAACACTCAAGAAGCTCCGAAGCCTACAAGGAAAGCTCCAATCAGTGTGACGCTTCATATCACAGCTAGCAGACAAGTGCCAACCCTTTACGTATCTGCTACACAATGACACAAGCTTCAAATGGGATCCTATTTGTCAGAGAAGCTTTGAGAAGCTAAAAGAGTATCTAACCAACTCTTGCATCCTTGTACCACCAGTTTCAGGATGCTCTCTCATACTATACATCTCGGAAACCACTACAGTGCTAGGGGCACTCTTAGCACAGCATGATAATGACAATAAAGAAAGAGCCATATATTATATCAGTTGAACTCTAGTTGGCTATGAGCTAAATTGTTCACCAATGGACAAAGAATGCCTTGCAGTAGTCTTCACCACCCAAAAGCTTAGACATTACATGCTCAGCCACACAATCAAACTCATCTCAAAGGTGGACCCACTATCGAGGACAACCCTCACAGGTCGTATGGAAAAATGGGTCATGCTACTAAGCGAGTTTTATATTCAGTACATAGATCGGAAAGCAATCAAAATGAAAGTAATTGTCAACAAGCTAGCAAAAGTACCTCTTGTGGATGCGTATCTGTAATACCCCAAAAATGGGCTATAAGTTCATTAATCTTCTATATCAACAATTCAAATGAAATCAACATCAAAGTCCTAACCTAAGGCACATCTAAACATCATCGAATCCTAATTGATTATCTTAAATTCTGCATCGGGGAATATTCCTAGCAATATTCCTAATTATCTTAATTATCTTTAATTTAATGATTATTTGGCGATAAATAACATTTATCCTAAATTTGATTAATTGAATATTTTCATATTTAATTAATTAGATTTAATATCTTGCCACTTAATTATGTAATTAAATTTAATTCTATCTATTATTAATTGTATTATTTAATTTTGACAATAAATCCAATATCTTATGAATAATTGATTAAATTTTTATTTAATTAATTAAAGCAAGTTGTCACTATTTAATAATATTGTTTTTAATAAAAGTTTGATTAAATAATTGACTAACCCATAAATCAATTATTTATTTTCAAAAAGTAGTTAAGTTAGAAATAAATCACTTTATTATTAAATTAATTCATAAATAAATCATGCACAATCAAGAAAAGCAGACAACTATCAATTATCAATTAAAGTTAAACTCTATTTTGAGTTAAACTTTGCTTTTGCATGTTTTTGTGAGTTAATTATCTTTTATTTAAAAATAACTCAAAAATCAAGCTGAGTTATTTGAGTGATTTATGGCTTTTATCCATGCAACTCTAAAGCTCTGGATTTCTATAAATTAAGGCTTTAGCTCTTCACAAATCATCCACAGAATCTCTCAAATTTACATCCACAGCATCTCATATTTTTGCACAATCACGCTGGAGAATTGCAATTGGAAGGATCAAAGCTTATTGCAAATCAACATTGTTGTGAGATCACTTTTGTTTTCATATTATTGTTAGATCAATTCATAGCATATCAATTTCCATATTAGCATAGATTCCATATCAAGTTTTTCATATCATTGCATAGAAAATATCAAAAATATAGATTGATTGCATTCAATTGATATCTAGATCAATTGCAATCAAATCCTTCATTTAGGTGTCATCTAGGTCACTGATCTCGATAGTAATATGAGAACATCAATCTCGCACCTACTAGAAGGCAATAAATTGCTTGGTTAAATTAGATTTCAATTTTGCATGATTTTGATTATTGCTAACCTCTAATGTTTTACTGAAGTGTTGTGTCTACAGATCAGGTACAATTTTCACACACACAGTATCCACTAATCATGGAATTCCCTAATGAGCACTTATGTATGATTGAATAACAACCCATGTGAAAGTTATACATTGATGGCTCCTACACATCGCATGGATCAGGGATAGGAATACTATTCGTCACACCTCAAGGTGACTATATTCCAAAGTCATTCAAATTAGGATTCACATGTACTAATAACATTGCAGAATATGAGGCACTCATCTTAGGCCTCAAACAACCATCCAATGGAACATCACAGAACTACAAGTGTTCGAAGACTCACAATTAATTATCAAGCAAGTCCTAGATGAATATCAAACAAAAGATGATAAGTTGTTACCCTACAAAGAATTGGTGGACAGACTGAAAGAGCATTTTCTAAATCTACAGTTCACATAGATACCAAGGCTTCAAAACAAAGTGACTGATGCAATGGAAACCATTGGATCCTTATTGGAGATCCCTCATGACTCAACGTAGTATGAATTCTTAGTCGATTAGCTACACACACCTGCTCATGAGAATGTCGATGCAGAAATGGTGTGTTTTGGTTGGTCCTTAGTCCCCATGGTACCATGACATCCATGCATATCTTTAAAATGGTATCATATCTCCCCATCTTACCAATAACCAATGCCAAAACCTAATTCGAAAAGCTTCCCACTACACTCTTGTAGCCAACACCCTTTATCATCGAGGATATCATAACATCCTCTCTAGGTGTTTAGATTCAAATGAAGCCATCTTAGCTTTACAAGAGGTCCACACTGGAATTTGCAGTGCCCACATGAGTGGCATGGTTCTAGCAAAGCAGTTGCTTTGAGTCGGGTATTATTGGCCAACTATGGAACATGACACTTGTGAATTTGTCAGGAAATGTCTACCATGTCAACAGCATGCAAATCTAATTCATGCAACAACACAAGACTTGCAACCCATTGTGCCACCTTGGCCATTTTCATGTTGGGGTTTCAACCTTGTTGGGTTAATCACTCCCCTTTCCTCATATGGACATAAATACATCATAACTTCCATAGAGTACTTCACAAAATGGGTTGAAGCAATTTCACTCACCCTCACTACTAGCATCCAAATATCCAAGTTCATCTTATACCACATCATTTTTTCATTTCAGCATACCATCTACCATCTTCACTGACCACGACACACCTTTTGAAAACCAACATGTGGATGATCTGTGTGCCAGACTCCATATCCATCACCATTTCTCCAGTCCATACTTTCCCCAAGGAAATGGCCAAGCTGAGGCAACCAACAAAACCATCCTAAAAATCCTCAAGAAGGTTGTCAATGATTCTGGTCGTGATTGACACCTCCAAATAAATCTCTCCCTCTAGACCTATTATACTTCTTATCGCACTCCCACAAGCACCACCCCATATTCTCTTATATATGGTGCCGAAGCTATTCTACCCATCGAGGTTGAGCTCCCATCATTGCGTGTCTCCATGAAGAACTATACCACTGATGAAGACTATCGCATGGTATGTCTCACACAACTAGATCTGCTAGATGAAAAAAGACAACAAGCATATGATCACCTATTTGCATACTAGAATCAACTCAAAAGGAGTTGTAACAAGAAGGTGCATCCTAGACAATTCCAAATGGGCGACATGGTCCTAAAGGAAAATTAGAAGGTACAAGCACACAGAAAAGAAAGGCAAGTTTGAGCCTACTTGGTTGGGCCCCTATGTCATCACAACATCCTTTGGCTCTGGAGCCTATCACCTATCTACACCAGAAGGTGAGCCTTTGAATGATCCTATCAACATCATACATCTAAAGAGGTTCTATGCTTGAACCAGATCCTACATATTCAAAAAATCCATAAAAATTAAAAAAATTAAAAAAAAAATTAAAAAAAAAAAAAAGAAAAGAAAAATAATCGTCCAATGGTGAAAACTTGACAATTCAAGCACCTTGGACAAGTATGTTGGTGAAAACCTAGAAACAGGCACCATACATAGTGGACTGAATTATTATCTATCAAACTCCCATCCCCCCCATCCCAAATCCCAATCCTCTTTATACAATCCCCATCCCCACCACAAGCCCATCGATCCCAAGGTGTTCTATCCTCAAGCCTATCCAACGCAGCAATCAAACCCTATCCCCAATCCTAAGCTTCATGTATATATCTTGTATAGTGCACTCTTTCCTATACCTATCCTGTATAGCGAGATCTTCCTATCCCAAATCCTAAGCTTGTATACATATCCATTGTAAATCTCTCCCCATCCATTGTACATAATCATTGCATCTTTTTTTACATATCCTTGTCAGTCCCACAACAACGTTTGAATAGATATCTTGTCCCACCCAGCCTTGCACTTCAACAACATCAATTGTCAACTATCCTTGATCCCAGCGGTTATCTTCGACTCATCATTTTCCAGCGAACAACAACACTCATTCTCCCCATCATCAGCAAGTCCACACAGCTATATGCTCCTGTATTATCCAACCTAAGCCTAATCATGGGTCTGTACAGATGTATCCTTCTATTTTGTCTGACCTAATCTTCCACCAATCACACTCGGTCTATGATGATGTATCCTTCCTCACATTCAAACCAATCTTCCCACCATCAATCAAATCAAATCTCTCTCCTTGGGAAAAGATGTCTTTTGGAGTTATCATTTTGGTCTTGGAGTTTGTTCTTTGGATCTTGTTAATCTTTCATGGCTTTTCGTTGTCCTCTCCTCAAAGTCTCCATGATCCTTTATATCATGGTGCGCTGCAAATGAGGGCATCTATGGCAAGGTCTTTTGATCTTTTGCTTCTTCCTGTGATTCAGTCGGACCTAACCCTTGCACGGTTCACATGTGCTCTTTTGGGTTACATGGTGCACTTGGGAAATGTCATTTGTTTGTGGTTTCTCCAGCATCATTTCTACCATGCTTCCTATTGGGTTCATGTGTGATGCTAGGGAAACTCTGCGTTCTTTTTCACGTCAGTCCTATGCAACGCTGGTGACAAGGCCTTGAGATCCTAGTATCCTTGGCAAGTCTCTAATGTTTCTATATTAAACTAGGTTGTGCTCTCCACATTTACAATTGGAGCTCCCCAAATCCCCCATCCTACATCATATAGATTACTCTTGCATCTTACATCTTTGCATATAGTTGCATCTTGCATTCTGTATTCCATCTCATCTTGCATTCCTTCATCTTTTCTCTTGGAAGTATGGTTATTTATCCTCCCTTCTTCCTTCCTTCCTTCCCCTTCCTTTCTATTTCCTTTCGAAAAAATTTCACAACGTTTCCTCTTTGCGTTATTTTCTCGAGGGGGCACAACCCCTTATTCCTCTAAATCCTAGCCTAGGGCATCTTATTTTTTATTTATTTTTATGTCATGCCACTTGCGGCATCACATCAAACAGGGGCAAAATGTAGACACCTAAAAATCTTTTAGAAAATAAAAGTATTTTTATTTTCTGAAAATCCTTGATGACATCATCATTTATTAATTAATTAATTTATTTATTTATTTATTTATTTTTATGCCATTAAATCCTCTTATTTTAATTAAACATCTTTAATTAAAGAATCCCTCCCTGAAATCATTTAAATCAAGTTTGAATGGTTTTCCCCTATTTATTAATTATTAATTGATAAATTGACCAAAAAACCCTTTAAATAAATAAAATATTTATTTAAATCCTAAAACCTTGGAAATCTTCTAGAAATCCCTAACCTCTTCTAGAATTTCCTAATCTCACTCTAAATATGATTAAAGGGTGATTTATACATTTCTTAGCCTAACCCTTCAAACTTTGACTTTGGGTCAAAACCCCTCATAAATAAACCTTACACTCATTAAAGCCTCTTATATCCTCATTAAGGCTTCTTACAAGCCATAAATGAGACCCATGTCTCTTTTTCCATTCGTATCCCCTTGCACACTTCCCTAGTGTTTCTCACACATGTGTGAGCAACCTTGACCAAGGTTAAACCTTACCATACCCCAAACCTTACCTCTAACCCTAACTCAAGCCCTTCCTCAAATCCTATAAATACCCTCATCTTCCAAGGGAAAAACACCAATTCACATCTTGTACATTGAGTAGTGTTATAATGTTAGATCCATTCTAGAGCTTAAGCATTTAGCATATTTGTTAGATTTCATATTTTTTTACACACATCCTAGAATAAGCTTAATGGATTGAGCTTAGTTTTTAATCAATCTTTTATAAATCATTTATGCATCATATCAAATTCTTCCTAGAATGCATTAGAGACAAGCTCCAAGTGCTTAGAGAGCACACCCACATCCCTCCTAACATAGCAAATCAAACAATGCTTGAATGCATTTGTTTTTGCTCAATCTGAGGTGACTTGGTTTTTTATGTTTATGCTTTTGAACTGATATAATGTTTGGATTAACCTGACATTTTCTTGTTTACGCCTTTCAAAACATATACAGATCAAAATCGTAGCTTACAGTATCATGTAATTTTTAGCTAACATACGATAAATGAAATACATATGCAGGAACTTGAACTATCTTGACAAGGATCTAGCACAGTCTCATCGATCGACAGGTATAAGTCAATACACCCTATAGAAACAATATATTATTTACGTTCTTTCTTGATGCAAAGCCCTCCTAAATTCCTCTAAGGAACCTAACTCAACCCAAGGGATTCAACAAAGATTGGAACCCTCTCAAGGAATTACACATCATAAAATCAACTCCCCTTCAAGGCATACTAGCCCTTGTTTCTTCACCAAACACCAACTACCAAATATGATGGCTTATAGGGTCTTGAACTTTCCCTATCCCAACTTGCATCTACTCCCCACACACTCTCCCAATGTAACTCACTACTTAGACCTATTAGAGGTCAATGTACCTTTCTTGGAATCTCTCTAGACTCCATACCCTAAGTGTAATGCATCATCACTGAACTTTGAATCCTCTTTCTTATGATTGTCCTTACACATAGCCCTTCAACACAATCCATGTTAGACTCTTGACTTAGACTAACACTCACCCCTTGGATTCCCCCTACACCCAAGCAACAATGAGAACCCTTAATCCTTGATTAAAAGACCCCACCCTTGACCCTCTTTGGTCTACAAAATAATTACCATTTACTTTCATAAAAGACAGTATCCCTACAACTTTCAAACCCAACAAATCAACTTACTGTACCACTATCACTCTGAGACAATCATGTCAATCTCTACAAATTTGATTGTCAAACTCTTGTCATAGGACTCTCTTCCTTCTTCAAGCCTCCTTCATATTGTAGACTATATGTCCTATCATTTCCTCAAGCCTCCATGGCCAAACATCCATTTGATTATGGACAAAGTCTTCAACTCGATGACTCTAACAGTCAACCATCTCTTTCCTATGACAGTCCAACCACTTTCATGGCTTCATAGCATATTCTATCAATGCATGTTCCTCCAACGATTTTTATTTTAATAAAAAATCAAAAAATAAATTTCTAGAAAAAATTCAAGATCAAAAGAAGCTACAAATCTTTTCTTATAAGATTCTCCAAATTTTATGAAATCTCATTAACCCACTCTAATACCATGTTATGGTAAATCAATGTTGTATTAAACAGAGGAGACGAAAGTTCTTTATATAGATTGCGAACTAAAGACAAAATTAGAAGCAAGTAGACCTAAGACAACTAAGATGACCATTAAAGAAACATTACATGTTATTTTGATAAAAGGTTCTAACCCCTATTGGGCCATTGTGCTTGCAAGCCTTGTGCATTTGCTGGCCCATTGCGCTTGCAAGTTTGAACAAGTGAAGTGTGGAGATGATATCCCCCAATTGTGGCCTCACCAGTTCATAGCTCCGGGTCAAAAGCATTCCACATGGAGCCAGAGGACATGTCATACTAGTGTCACTCGTCACGTTAAATTTTTTATCAGGTATTAATTTTTAAAAAAACTCTACAATACATAACTCATCGAAGGGAGTAGCTTCCAACCTATCAAAGGGAATCAACAAAGAGGGCAGCCCAATGTAACAACAAAAGAATTTGGGTAAAACCTTGGAATTTGTGCTCCTTGGCGATGTTATGGAGTGTATTGTTGAGTGTCAATACAAATCTATGATTATTTTCTTTTCTAGACATTCTTTTGAATCAAACTTCTATAAATGAGAAAAGTTGAACTAGAAAAATAGGGGTTGGAAAAGTGAAGCTTTGAATGGACTACATAAAGGATATATATGTCATGCAAATTTAAAATAGCTAAACATGCCCAAACAATTCTACAATACTATTTATGGGTGCTTTGTGGTCAAGTCTGCTATTTACAAGATTAAAATTTATATTTCCACCCTAAAGGTCCTTCTAAATCTCGTTATCCCATGTGATTTGAGCTTCTCTTCTTAGATCTTGCCTTCAAACCCTTCATGTTGCCTCACAAATTAGAAGAGTTGTTTGGTGTAAAATGTAATGTTCCCTTTCTAAAATAGAATTTAATTATAAATTTAAAATATAAAAATAAATAAATAAATAATAATATGATACAATACATTACAATATAATTACATGTTAATTCAGATTATTTAAAGGTAAAAAGGCATGTAATGAAGACTCCCTCAACATAAGATAGAAAATGGAGGAGAGTTGATTTGAAAAGGAAGAATGAAGGGAACGCAATATCATTGTTGATGTAACAACAGACATATAGGAAGATATAAGTGTTGGAATTAGGAGAGATAGCTACTGAGAGGGGAGGGGTGAATCAGTGCCTTCAAAACTTAACTTGTAAAAATCTTTCTGATCTATAACTGAATACTGTGATAACTGATCAAAATAACTTGAATCTAATTGCATAAATCAATCATCTAGTTAACTTAAGAAAGTAAACAACATGAAATCAATATGACAATCACATAACACAAGTATTTTGGTAACGCAGAAACCCTTGTAAGAAGGTAAAAATTGTGGTGGGGATGACACCTACAAATTCTTCACTACTGCAAATAGAAAAGGTTTGCCTGTTAAGGCTACAAGTTTTGATCACTTCTGGTGATCTTACCCTATTAGGACTAACATATTAGATCAGCTAGATCTACCTAGTTATAGGATTTAAACAACACTAATGAAGTGTGTACTCGGTTAAGAGATTTACATAAGACTGTTAAGTCTACTCTGTTAAGAGATTTATCAAAAACTCTATCACAATTGTCAGAAAGTAATAGGCAAGTATCTGCTAGTTTACAACTCAATTGTCTGAAACAGATTTATAAGTGCTTATCAAAATATCACCTTATCTGTGATGGTTCTCTGCTTTGTTCTGCTCGGTAGACTTGTCTGATTTTGCTCAATCTAATATCCTCTGTGCTTTGTTCTGCTGGGTAAACTGATTGTCTTGAAGATAGGCAATGTCTTCAAGTGCTCCTTGATTCATATATATTAGTTCACCAACCCCATAAAAATGGTGTGAACAAACAAAATATATAGTGTTCTGTTTTGCCGCCTTAGCAAAAATTAGGTTACAAAAATAATCATAACCCTAAGATCTACGGTGCAAAATAACCTAGATCAACTAATAAAAATAAGATAATCATTGCATTTAATGAATATCTTTTACAATAAATGCTCCTTTATCTTGGTAAACCATTTTACGATCTATTGTAACCATCTACATAGAATAATGTGCCATTTATGATTACTATGCCATTTTCTGTGATCATCGGTAAACACTATATAATCTGCTCGATGTATACTGTGATGCTCGGTGTTTACTAACCGTCAGTGTCGGTGTCGCTAGTGCTCGGTTAACTATGTGATGCTTGGTGTAAAGAGTTTACCGACTGCTCTGTCTTACTTCTAGTTACTGACTGTCTCAATATAAATAATCGACCAACATGTTTACTATCCTTTGATACTAATGACAACCTTAAATGCTCAATAGAGATTAACAATAAGTAGCAGGCAGCAATGACAAATTAATGAACAGAGATAAAGGTTGGGGCGGTGATGATATAGTTATGTGTAGTGAGTATGTTATGAAAGCCATCAAAGCATTCATTAAGAACAACAATCATAATTATTGTTAAAGCAACGATCAAGGTTGAAGGTTTTCTTTGTTAGCAAAAGACTCATTATTATGAAAGGTTGCCTCTCATCATGATAGGTGTGTTCATTCATGAAGTCGCCCTCTTTGGGAAGATATATTAATAAGTTGTGAAGTGCATTTTCAGGGGGATGAGGAATTAGAGTTTATAATAGATCTGCAAATGAGAAGATCATCAAAGAAAGGTTGAAGGTATAATTGTAAGAGGAGTTTATAACAAAATTGAAAGAAGAGTATATGTAGATATAAAAGAGGAATATATGCAGATATAAAAGAAATGTATATGCAGAAATAGAAGATTATGCTGATGTGAATTGAAAGGAAAGTATATACAAACTAAAAGGAGAAGTATAAAGAGAATACATAGTTTGAAGGTGTAAATCAAGAAAGAATTAATGGAGAAGAAAATAAGGAAGCGACTCCTTCAAAAGACTAAAGTTATGCAGGATTGCGAATTGTCCAAGACTCCAAAGGGTGGTAATAGTGAAAGGTTGTGGCCATTGCCAAAGGGCAGGCATGATAAAGAGGTGTTACTCTCCCCCACACTGGAAGATATAAAGGGGTGAAGGTTTCATTTGAGGAAGACATCTAAGGAAGATCAATCTGAAAATTAAATATTATTCTCAAAGACAACAATGAATAGGTGTGACTGAATTCATATGAATGGTGGTGACTCTTTTAATAAGAATATAATAAAAAATTTCATTCCAAACTTTGAAAGATCTCTTATCATTCATCACTGATGAATCCACAAACCAATCATCAAATCAAGCAAACAATCAATCAAAAAAATCATTCTATCAAATCAGCATACATTCAATCCACCAATATATCAAACCAGCACTCATTACAGCATCACTTATCTATCATCTAATCACAAGAGCTTTCCCTAAACCAATCACACTAGACCATTAGGTGCGACCAAATTTCGCATTTGAATACCTATCTCATCAAACTCTCCAGTGTTTTATTAAGATCCACTTCCCACCACACATCTACATTTTAAAAATGATGCATTCTTTTTCAGAACCAGAGACAATTTTTATATAAAAAAAAAGTAATTTGCAAACCAAACTGCTCAATGGACAGCAATCCTTGAAAAGCAGCACAAGCATTTTTCTCACTGACACAATAGAAAAATGTCAATCTACAGAAATCACATTTACAGGGGCCACTTACTCCTGACAGATGGATCACTGGAAGCTTCAGGTATATAACCGTGAAAAACTAAAAGAATTCAATATTGGAATACCAAATATATAGTTCTGGTGAATGCTTCAACCAGCCTCAAATATAAGACAGGTAAATGGCCACATTCCACAAAATTTTGGGGACAACAATATAGGGGGCCATTTTTGGAGGATAGCAGAGGACTGCAGTGTATAATTTTTTTTAAATATACAGGGAAGTTTAATACAGACAGAAAACCAAAAATATAGGGTTTAATATTTTTTAAATTATTACAATTAAATAAACTAGATAAAAAAATCCTATGCTCAAAAAGTACATAGTAGATGGTTGAAAACATGAAATAATGTATGCTAACTAACTACAATAACCCTAATTTTGGTAGAAGAATTGGAACTAGAAGCATTGAACATATAATGTGCCGAATCTGTTACTTTGTAAAACTAAACAACTTAAGAAAACTACACAGCAATCCACACCGTTGTCTTGATGAACATAGGATCACCATCTTTCCAAGTTTATAACACAATGAGAATAAGAACTTATGAGCATGTAAACCCAATGGCACATTATTTGGACAGCATCAAAACATATCAGGGAAACCATCCTATCCAACTTCACTGAGATGCCTTTGAGGCTACTTGTAGATTTTGTTAAAAATTATCATATTTTGCATCACGCAGAGCATGTTGAATTATGCCTTCAAGCCATCAGTTTTACTTACATGAGTACTACAAAGATTCAAGGGTGACTAGCCATGAACTATGCATAGTCCTTTCCTCTTCTTTTCTTCCTCTTCAAATTCTTAACTGCAAGTGCAAAAATAGTAGTTGTAATTATGAGAAGCAAATGTGAATGGGTAGTTGAGTTACATATACAATGTCTTTAGGGTGTCATAGATGACATGAGAGAGATTATAGCACTCCCAACCCTTCTTTTTGTTTTTGAAAAACTGAATGGTTTTATCGTAGGAATAAGTGTTTAGGTATGATAAGGGGAATGGACGAAATTGTAGGACTCCAAACCTTTTTTCCTGTTTTACTTCAATTTTTTTGGGGGGAAAAGATGACTGGTCTTTCAAAGAAAAAGAGGGGATGTCTGGCTAGCCTTGGGATGGTCAAGTGATGTCATATAAGTTGCCACACATCTCGATACAACCAGTACACCCAACCTATTCAGTTGGCGACCCTGATTTCTCAGACACATAAGATTGCCCGAGCACCTAGTCAAACTATATATAGATGATTACAACAATGAAAATAGACATGAAAGTGAATCACAAGTACATTGTGATATGCCCTACAATGAAACAATGTCAGATTCGCTCATAGAGCAAATGGTAAAGGGCATCAAATTCTTACAATAGTTTAAAGACTTCAATAACCTAAAGGCATTCAAGGATTGTTTTTTCGTATTTGCAGTTCTCAATGCTGATTTCCAATGGTGGTTGGAGGGTTTTACTCTATTATTAAGAATGAGAGATAAATTATTGGATGAGAACAAATGCATTCTAATTTTTTAGATAAGAAAGGTATAAAAATCAACAAGTGTTGGAGAGATGAAATTTACAAGTAGAGATACAAACATCAATGGAACTATGCAAAAATCGTAGAATTTTCAATATGTAGATCTATGTTGAAATCTTTAAAATGACAGTTTAAGTTAGATTTCCAAACCCTGGCCCTTGGAATTCTCTTGTAACTTCTAAGTTGAATAAAATGATTAAGTTCAATATACTTAAGGGAAAGAGGTCCTCTTTATGACCTCCACTGATGTGGACCCAATCTTAAAAACCGCTCCTTACCCATAAAAACAATTCTAACCCTTAATTACTGTGCATGATGTTAAGAGTTTACCCATGCAGAAAAAATAGCAATACTCCATAAAACGAAAAGGAAATAGAAGAAAATTACCTCCTTATGAGAGTTACATTTAGCCCAAGCAAAGGGGGTGGGGCAGTGGCATGCTAATCATCATTATCATTGTCACAATCAGCCCTAGGTATGACAGAATACAATAACCTTTGTTTAACACTGTGAGTCCCTTTTCAACCTCTTTGTTTAATACTGAGTCCTTTTTCAACCTCTTTGTTATCTTATAGCTTCTCTTATTCTCTTTATTTTCTATTGTAACAAATATGTTGAGAGTGTAGATTTCAACATCAGCATGCTTCTTCAATAGTCAAAACAACCTATATGTTTTGATTACTTTTAGAAATTAATAAATATATTGTATTAAAAAAATTCTGATTGAACACATATATTACGTTAATGGGCTTTTGGTCTATTGGTGAAGTTGTTTGATTCTCAATGAGCCCACCAGGATCAAGTCTTGCTGAGTGCAAACACTGCAAAAGGACCCATACCAAAGAAATGGACCAAATTTTGAAGGAATGGATACCCCTCGATCCTTAGCTCTTGGCCTAAATTAAACTTTTAACCCAAAAAAACCCCTAAATTGAACAACATCCAAACAAAACCCTTTCACTGCAGATGGCTGGCCTTGTTAATGAAGTCTCCCGCTAGGAAAACAACTGAAGCCATAAACCATTGTAGATGTAAATCAAATTAACAAAATGCTGCAAAATGATGAACTGACATTGATTTGCTGCATTTGAACAGGGAAAGAGGATTTAATTTTTCAAAACCCAAAGATGAGGAAATCGATGTCGAACAGGGCAATTGCAGAGTACCTAAACAAGAATTCAATCCGAAAAACTAACGATGCAATTGTCTCTTGAGCGTGCAATACACCAATTGAAGAACGTACTATGATTTTTGGGAGATTTCTTTCAATGAGATCGAGAGGAAATTGGAAGAGGATTAAATTGATTACAAATCGTTCGAATGGTGTATTTTTCAAACTGAACCCTGCTTACAAGAAGACATAACCCTAATTACGGCCTCTGACATTGATTTTCAAAACCTTATGGATGAGATTAAAGCTAAAATGTTTTTCCCAGACAGACAACTCTTCTCATCTCCATTTCGTTTCATATAATTTGATGTATATCAAATCCTAAGTGAAATCATGTTAATTTGACATTTGATGGTCAAAGCTAGAAACTTTTTCATATCATGGTAGGTCGTAACTGTACCGCACACTCATTTTTTTTATCATTTACTCTTTTGTGGGGGTCGTTGTAGAGGAATCTCTGAAGAGCTAGTTCAATTTGATCTTCATCTCCTAGTACAATAATTGTGGCAATCTCCAAGTTGTATGCAAGTTAGATCTCAACCTACCACCTTGAACAAATAACTAGGGCAAGATCCATAAGTTCAGTGCCACGGATTTTCAACTCAGATCATACGATCTCTTCACCAACAAGATCAACTTCGCAATATCAGCCTTGCTAGGTCAACCTTCGCTCCACAAGATCAACTCTCTCTTTAATACCACCTGACGCAGACCAAGGCAGGGAGGATCCAATTAAGGAAAATCCAGCCTTGCAACTTTAGAATTACACAGCGGAAAACTCAACACAAGAAGTATTTGTAGCTCAAATTTTCATTAACATGCCCGACTGTAAGGCCTTTTGGGTTAGGGCCAATTAAAAATAGAAACAAGTTCTTCAAGATCCACACAGATCCAATACAATCTTAGCTAGTTCAGCTCTGAAACAATCAACAACTAATGGAAACCCTAACACGGATCTAAACTTGAGCTTGCAAGCCTCCAAGAAATCTCCTTGTCTCCAAGTGTGCAACCACTAGCTCTGCAACTACAAACCATCAGATAAAAATATGATCTACAAGATCTTTTCCACAACTTCACCAACTCCAGCTTTCAGAACCTCTGATCTGACTCGCTAAGTCCTCAAGTCATGCAGTCATACAGTCCCCCTAAAAAACTACCCGAAACATTCTATAAATACTAATCATCAGCCACAAGTCAGCTGGATGAAACCCTTAACTCCTACAAACAAATATTAAGTGCAATACAAGTCATCTTCAAAATAGCCTTACAAACATTTAATTCAATATGTCAGCCTGTAACAAAACCTACCAACAATAAATGCACCAAGTCGGTCCAACAAATCACACAGAACTCCAGTCGGTAAACCAGAACTACAGAGCAACAGTGAAATAATCGAGCATTCTAGGCATCACTGAGCACTAGTGTCGACCGAGCACCCCAGGCATCACCGAGTAACACTTTCATCGAGCGCCAGAGATTACCGAGTTCCTTCAGTGACCGAGCTTCCTTCAATGACCAAGATCATCGGTCAAGGCTGCAACCGAGTAACACCGGCCAAACAACACACCTCCATGCAGATTCACTGAGTACCCTAGAATGCCCCTGCATCAAAATATTACTAATAATGGCTTAGCATCATAGTTTCAAACTTGGATGAATCTGAAATTGTATGGCTTGACTTGGCATGACATGACGTGAAATTTGGAGTCCTCTTTCATTTGGTGCCATCACTTACAATAACATATTCAAAATGGCATCAAAAGCTATGTAAGGTTGGATAGCATTGAAAGATAAATCCATCAATTATATAAACAAAGGTATAATCTGGTTATATTAATACATTGACTCCAAAACCAAGGCACATGTCTTATCCAAAACAACAAATAAAGTTGTCCATCTGGTCTCTGATTCCTTGCTTATGGTTGTCCTATCTATATGGTCAAGATCCTTAAAGATGGTGAACATAGGGTTCCATGACCACAAACAGTCTTTCCAAAGGGTATGAGACAACCATTTTTCAACTTTGTTTTCTCACACACACTCATCCACTTATCTATTCACTAAACCCTCACTTTTTGGGTCAATAGCCTAGGACTTTGTAGAAATCACCTTCTCCTGTAACTCACAACCATAATACCGATTCTAACCTAGCCAAGATCGCATTCAATCAAATATATAGACTCAATGTTGTATTCATTGTTCCACGGGACAGTCCCAATATGCAGAGAAAACTCTTTGTTTAATGTTTGTAAACCATTACATAGTTTCTTTCTAACTCTAATAAATTGACAACAACCTCCAACATGACAGTGTAGAAGTTTTGTTCTTCAAATATGTTTGGGCCACTCTTTGAATTCCATGACTCTTTGAATTCAAATATGTTTTCTCACAGTTTCCAGGTGGGTACAAACACCCCACCAACTAGATCTTGAATAACTTAAAGGAAAATCTAGACAAATTTGAAGTTTAAAAAAAACCCGATCATACTATAGGTTAAGGTAAGGAAATCCTTACAAGCGGTCCTCCTTTTACACCAAATAACAGTGGAAACCCTCATAGGCAGTCCTCCTTTTACACCAAATAATAGTGGCAACCCTCACAGGTGGTCATCCTTTTACAAAAAATAACAGTGGCAACCCTCAGTGGTAACCATGAGTGCTTGCAACTCGCGTGGTCATATGAGACTCCCCTTTGATGCTCATTCTGGCTAGTCCAAAATTAGAGACATAAGAATTTAAATTGGCATCCAACAAAATATTCATCTTCTTAATGTCTCTGTGATAAATTACAGGCTGAACGCCATAGTGTAAATAAGCCAAACCCTTGGTCGTACCGAGCACAATATTCTTCCTCTGTGGCCATGACAGCGGTTCTTTACAGTCGCTCCCAAATACGTGATCATCCAAGCTACCATTCGGCATGAAATCGTAGATCAGAAACCTCTGGTGCCCTTCCACATCATCACTAGCAACACAATAACCTTTCAAAACTACCAGATTTATGTGCTTTATGTTGTTGATAATCTCCACTTCGTTCAAAACTTCTCTGTCTCCTTCAACAGAGCAATTTTGAATTCTTTTCACAGTAATGAGCTGACCATTGAAAAGAGTTCCCTTATACACAATGTCGAATCTTCCCTGGCCGATGAGGTTTCGCGCACTACAACCCTTGAAAAAATTCGTCATGCCGAGTAATAATGAAATGAGAAATGAAATCTTTTTTTAAAAAGTTATGCCCATGTTGGTCAAAATTTTGACCTACATGGTATTGGTCAAAATTTTGACCATAAACCTTTTTATTTGATGGTCAAAAATTTTGGTAGAAAAATAAGGTCAAATGTACTAGTGTCAGAGAGACTGAGATGAAGCTAAAATCATGATTTTGAGGAAAATCACCAAACCCTTTTGCAAATGAGCACTATGCCCCAAAACAGACTGCAAGATACCACAATTCGCTAAGATTTTTTGTAGATGAGCACGACTGAAAATAGACTATAAGAAGCCACGATTTTTGTGGAAAAATGTCAAACCTTAAAACTAAAGTTTACATAGTATCATTTTTCTGGATGAAATAGTAAAACCCCTAAAATGGGAACACCTATTATAAAATCCCACACAAAGAGGCAACTTTGCAAATTACAGAACCTATAAATAATTTTTTATGATAAAATTAAAAAACCCAGAATACTTTTTAAAGGACAAAAATCATAAAACCCTCCCAAAAATTTTAAGAGAATTTTTTGAAAACAAAGGAAAAAAAATTAGGGAAAAATTGTTTAAAACCCCAAAATTTTTTGAAGGGAAAAATTTATTAAAATCCTACAATTTTTTAAGGGAAAAGATTATTAAAACCCCAAAACAAAATTTAAGAGAAATTTTTTATTAAAACCTAACAAATAATTTTTGTAAGGAAAAAAATTTAAAACTCCTCCAATTATTTTGTTTGGGATTTTTTTTTTAAAAACCCTTAAATTCGATGGTGTTGTTGAAATGAAAGCAATTGTGACTTCAACAATTTCAACGAAACCTCCAACGATTTTTATTTTCATAAAAAAATCAAAAAATAAATTTGTGGAAAATATTCAGATCAGAAGAGGCAACAAATTTTTTCTTATAAAATTTCCCAAATTTTATGATATCCCATCGACCAACTCTAATACCATGTTATGGTAAATCCATGTTGTATTAAACAAGGAGACAAAAGCTCTTTATATAGATTTACAAAGATGGTAATTCTAAAGCAAACAATCGCGAACTAAAGACAAAATTAGAAGCTACCTTAGAGGACTAAGATGACCATTAAAGAAACACTACATGTTATTTTGATAAAAGGTTCGAACCCTTGTTGGGCCACTATATTCACAGACCTTGTACCTTCACTGGTCCATTGAGCTTGCAAGTTTGAGCAAGTGAGGTGTGGAGATGAGGTCTCCTAGTTGTGGCCTCACCGATTCATAGCTCTGGGTCAAAAGCATTCCACATGGAGTCAGAGGGCATGTCATACTAGCGTCACTCGTCACATTAATAAGTATATCAGGTATTAATTTTTTTTAAAAAAAACTCTACAATACATACTCATCGAAAGGAGTAGCTTCCAACCTATCAAAGGGAATCAACAAAGAGGGCAGCCCAATGTAAAAACAAAAGAATTCGGGTGAAACCTTGGAATTTATACTCCTTGGCGATGTTATGGAGTGCATTGTTGAATGTCAATACAAATGTATGATTGTTTTCTTTTCTAGACATTCTTTTGAATCAAACTTCTATGAATGGGCAAAGTTGAACTAGAAAAACAAGAGTTGGGAAAGTAAATCTTTGAAGGGACTACATAAAGGATTAATATGTCATGCAAATTTAAAACAACTAAACATGCCCAAACAATTCTACAATACTATTTATGGGTGTTGAGTCTGCTATTTACAAACTTAAACTTTATATTTCCACTCTGAAGGTCCTTCTAAATCTCATTATCTCATGTGGTTGGAGCTTCTCTTCTTAGATCTTGCCTTCAAACCCTTCATGTTGCCTCACAACTTGGAAGAGTTATTTGGTGCAAAATGTAATGCTCCCTTTCTAAAATAAGATTTAATTATAAACTTAAAATATAAAAAATAAATAATAATATAATACAATACAATATAATTACACGTTAATTCAGATTAATGAAAACAAACTATAAGAAGCCTCTTTGGTCTACAAAATAATTACCATTTACTTTCCTAAAAGACAGTAACCCTGCAACTTTCAAACCCAACAAATCAACTTACTGTACCACTATCACTCTGAGACAATCATGTCAATCTCTACAAATTTGATTGTCAAACTCTTGTCATTGGACTCTCTTCCTTCTTCAAGCCTCCTTCATATTGTAGACTATATGTCCTATCATTTCCTCAAGCCTCCATGGCCAAACATCCACTTGATTATGGACAAAGTCTTCAACTCGATGACTCTAACAGTCATCCATCTCTTTCCTATGACAGTCCAACCACTTTCATGGCTTCATAGCATATTCTATCAATGCATGTTCCTCCAATGATTTTTATTTTAATAAAAAATCAAAAAGTAAATTTCTAGAAAAAATTCGAGATCAAAAGACGCTACAATCTTTTTTTATAAGATTCTCCAAATTTTATGAAATCTCATTAACCCACTCTAATACCATGTTATGGTAAATCAATGTTGTATTAAATAGAGGAGACGAAAGTTCTTTATATAGATTGCGAACTAAAGACAAAATTAGAAGCAAGTAGACCTAAGACAACTAAGATGACCATTAAAGAAACATTACATGTTATTTTGATAAAAGGTTCTAACCCCTATTGGGCCATTGTGCTTGCAAGCCTTGTGCCTTTGCTGGCCCATTGAGCTTGCAAGTTTGAACAAGTGAAGTGTGGAGATGATATCCCCCAATTGTGGCCTCACCGGTTCATAGCTCATGGTCAAAAGCATTCCACATGGAGCCAGAGGACATGTCATACTAGTGTCACTCGTCACGTTAAATTTTTTATCAGGTATTAATTTTTAAAAAAACTCTACAATACATAACTCATCGAAGGGAGTAGCTTCCAACCTATCAAAGGGAATCAACAAAGAGGGCAGCCCAATGTAACAACAAAAGAATTTGGGTAAAACCTTGGAATTTGTGCTCCTTGGCGATGTTATGGAGTGTATTGTTGAGTGTCAATACAAATCTATGATTATTTTCTTTTCTAGACATTCTTTTGAATCAAACTTCTATAAATGAGAAAAGTTGAACTAGAAAAATAGGGGTTGGAAAAGTGAAGCTTTGAATGGACTACATAAAGGATATATATGTCATGCAAATTTAAAACAGCTAAACATGCCCAAACAATTCTACAATACTATTTATGGGTGCTTTGCGGTCAAGTCTGCTATTTACAAGCTTAAAATTTATATTTCCACCCTAAAGGTCCTTCTAAATCTTGTTATCCCATGTGATTCGAGCTTCTCTTCTTAGATCTTGCCTCCAAACCCTTCATGTTGCCTCACAACTTAGAAGAGTTGTTTGGTGTAAAATGTAATGTTCCCTTTCTAAAATAGAATTTAATTATAAACTTAAAATATAAAAATAAATAAATAAATAATAATATGATACAATACATTACAATATAATTACATGTTAATTCAGATTATTTAAAGGTAAAAAGGCATGTAATGAAGACTCCCTCAACATAAGATAGAAAATGGAGGAGAGTTGATTTGAAAAGGAAGAATGAAGGGAACGAAATATCATTGTTGATGTAACAACAGACATATAGGAAGATATAAGTGTTGGAATTAGGAGAGATAGGTACTGAGAGGGGAGGGGTGAATCAATGCCTTCAAAACTTTACTTGTAAAAATTTTTCTGATCTATAACTGAATACTGTGATAACTGATCAAAATAACTTGAATCTAATTGCATAAATCAATCATCTAGTTAACTTAAGAAAGTAAACAACATGAAATCAATATGACAATCACATAACACAAGTATTTTGGTAACGCAGAAACCCTTGTAAGAAGGTAAAAATTGCGGTGGGGATGACACCTACAAATTCTTCACTACTGCAAATAGAAAAGGTTTGCCTGTTAAGGCTACAAGTTTTGATCACTTCTGGTGATCTTACCCTGTTAGGACTAACATATTAGATCAGCTAGATCTACCTAGTTATAGGATTTAAACAACACTAATGAAGTGTGTACTCGGTTAAGAGATTTACATAAGACTGTTAAGTCTACTCTATTAAGAGATTGATCAAAAACTCTATCACAATTGTCAGAAAGTAATAGGCAAGTATCTGCTAGTTTACAACTCAATTGTCTGAAACAGATTTATAAGTGCTTATCAAAATATCACCTTATCTGTGATGGTTCTCTGCTTTGTTCTGCTCGGTAGCCTTGTCTGATTCTGCTCAATCTGATATCCTCTGTGCTCTGTTCTGCTCGGTAAACTGATTGTCTTGAAGATAGGCAATGTCTTCAAGTGCTCCTTGATTCATATATATTAGTTCACCAACCCCATAAAAATGGTGTGAACAAACAAAATATATAGTGTTCTGTTTTGCCGCCTTAGCAAAAATTAGGTTACAAAAATAATCATAACCCTAAGATCTACGGTGCAAAATAACCTAGATCAACTAATAAAAATAAGATAATCATTGCATTTAATGAATATCTTTTACAATAAATGCTCCTCGATCTTGGTAAACCATTTTACGATCTGTTGTAACTGTCTACATAGAATAATGTGCCATTTTTTATTACTATGCCATTTTCTGTGATCATCGGTAAACACTGTATAATCTGCTCGGTGTATACTGCGATGCTCGGTGTTTACTGACCATCGGTGTCGGTGTCGCTGGTGCTCGGTTAACTATGTGATGCTCGGTGTAAAGATTTTACTGACTGCTCTGTCTTACTTCTAGTTACCGACTGTCTCAATATAAGTAACCGACCAACCTGTTTACTATCATTTGATACTAATGACAACCTTAAACGCTCAATAGAGATTAACAATAAGTAGCAGGCAACAATGACAAATTAATGAACAGAGATAAAGGTTGGGGCGGTGATGATATAGTTATGTGTAGTGAGTATGTTATGAAAGCCATCAAAGCATTCATTAAGAACAACAATCATAATTATTGTTAAAGCAACGATCAAGGTTGAAGGTTTTCTTTGTTAGCAAAAGACTCATTATTATGAAAGGTTGCCTCTCATCACGATAGGTGTGTTCATTCATGAAGTCACCCTCTTTGGGAAGATATATTAATAAGTTGTGAAGTGCATTTTCAGGGGGATGAGGAATTAGAGTTTATAACAGATCTGCAAATGAGAAGATAAAAGGGAAGATCATCAAAGAAAGGTTGAAGGTATAATTGTAAAAGGAGTTTATAACAGAATTGTAAGAAGAGTATATGTAGATATAAAAGAGGAATATATGCAGATATAAAAGAAATGTATATGCAGAAATAGAAGAATATGCTGATGTGAATTAAAAGGAAAGTATATACAGACTCAAAGGAGAAGTATAAAGAGAATACATAGTTTGAAGGTGTAAATCAAGAAAGAATTAATGGAGAAGAAAATAAGGAAGCGACTCCTTCAAAAAACTAAAGTTATGAAGGATGGCGAATTGTCCAAGACTCCAAAGGGTGGTAATAGTGAAAGGTTGTGGCCATTGCCAAAGGGCAGGCATGATAAAGAGGTGTTACTCTCCCCCACACTGGAAGATATAAAGGGGTGAAGGTTTCATTTGAGGAAGACATCTAAGGAAGATCAATCTGAAAATTAAATATTATTCTCAAAGACAACAATGAATAGGTGTGACTGAATTCATATGAATGGTGGTGACTCTTTTAACAAAAGTATAATAAAAAATTCATTCCGAACTTTGAAAGATCTATTATCATTCATCATTGACGAATCCACAAACCAATCATCAAATCAAGCAAACAATCAATCAAAAAAATCATTCTATCAAATCAGCATACATTCAATCCACCAATATATCAAACCAGCACTCATTATAGCATCACTTATCTATCATCTAATCACAAGAGCTTTCCCTAAACCAATCACACTAGACCATTAGGTGCGACCAAATTTCGCAATACCTGTCTCATCAAACTCTCCAGTGTTTTACAAAGATCCACTTCCCACCACACATCTACATTTTAAAAATGATGCATTCTTTTTCAGAACCAGAGACAATTTTTATATAAAAAAAAAAGTAATTTGCAAACCAAACTGCTCAATGGACAACAATCCTTGAAAAGCAGCACAAGCATTTTTCTTACTGACACAATAGAAAAATGTCAATCTACAGAAATCACATTTACAGGGGCCACTTACTCCTGACAGATGGATCACTGGAAGCTTCAGGTATATAACCGTGAAAAACTAAAAGAATTCAATATTGGAATACCAAATATATAGTTCTGGTGATTGCTTGAACCAGCCTCAAATATAAGACTGGTAAATGGCCACATTCCACAGAATTTTGGGGACAACAATATAGGGGGCCATTTTTGGGGGATAGCAGAGGACTGCAGTGTATAATTTTTTTTAAATATACAGGGAAGTTTAATACAGACAGAAAACCAAAAATATAGGGTTTAATATTTTTTAAATTATTACAATTAAATAAAGTAGATAAAAAAAATCCTATGCTCATAAAGTACATAGTAGATGGTTGAAAACATGAAATAATGTATGCTAACTAACTATAATAGCCCTGATTTTGGCAGAAGAATTGGAACTAGAAGCATTGAACATATAATGTGCCGAATCTGTTACTTTGTAAAACTAAACAACTTAAGAAAACTACACAGCAATCCACATCGTTGTCTTGATGAACATAGGATCACCATCTTTCCAAGTTTATAACACAATGAGAATAAGAACTTATGAGCATGTAAACCCAATGGCACATTATTTGGACAGCATCAAAACATATCAGGGAAACCATCCTATCCAACTTCACTGAGATGCCTTTGAGGCTACTTGTAGATTTTGTTAAAAATTATCATATTTTGCATCATGCAGAGCATGTTGAATTATGCCTTCAAGCCATCAGTTTTACTTACATGAGTACTACAAAGATTCAAGGGTGACTAGCCATGAACTATGCATAGTCCTTTCCTCTTCTTTGCTTCCTCTTCAAGTTCACAGCTGCAAGTGCAAAAATAGTAGTTGTAATTATGAGAAGCAAATGTGAATGGGTAGTTGAGTTACATATACAGTGTCTTTAGGGTGTCATAGATGACATGAGAGAGATTATAGCACTCCCAACCCTTCTTTTTGTTTTTGAAAAACTGAATGGTTTTATCGTAGGAATAAGTGTTTAGGTATGATAAGGGAAATGGACGAAATTGTAGGACTCCAAACCTTTTTTCCTGTTTTACTTCAATTTTTTGGGGGGGAAAAGATGACTGGTCTTTCAAAGAAAAAGAGGGGATGTCTGGCTAGCCCTGGGATGGTTAAGGGATGTCATATAAGTTGCCACACATCTCGATACAACCAGTACACCCAACCTATTCAGTTGGCGACCCTGATTTCTCAGACACATAAGATTGCCCGAGCACCTAGTCAAACTATATATACATGATTACAACAATGAAAATAGACACGAAAGTGAATCACAAGTACATTGTGATATGCCCTACAATGAAACAATGTCAGATTCGCTCATAGAGAAAATGGTAAAGGGCATCAAATTCTTACAATAGTTTAAAGACTTCAATAACCTAAAGGCATTCAAGGATTGTTTTTTCGTATTTGCAGTTCTCAATGCTGATTTCCAATGGTGGTTGGAGGGTTTTACTCTATTATTAAGAATGAGAGATAAATTATTGGATGAGAACAAATGCATTCTAATTTTTTAGATAAGACGGGTATAAAAATCAACAAGTGTTGGAGAGATGAAATTTACAAGTAGAGATACAAACATCAATGGAACTGTGCAAAAATCGTAGAATTTTCAATATGTAGATCTATGTTGAAATCTTTAAAATGACAGTTTAAGTTAGATTTCCAAACCCTGGCCCTTGGAATTCTCTTGTAACTTCTAAGTTGAATAAAATGATTAAGTTCAATATACTGAAGGGAAAGAGGTCCTCTTTATGACCTCCACTGATGTGGACCCAGTTTTAAAAACCGCTCCTTACCCATAAAAACAATTCTAACCCTTAATTACTGTGCATGATGTTAAGAGTTTACCCATGCAGAAAAAATAGCAATACTCCATAAAACGAAAAGGAAATAGAAGAAAATTACCTCCTTATGAGAGTTACATTTAGCCCAAGCAAAGGGGGTGGGGCAGTGGCACGCTAATCATCATTATCATTGTCACAGTCAGCCCTAGGTATGACAGAATACAGTAACCTTTGTTTAAAACTGTGAGTCCTTTTTCAACCTCTTTGTTTAAAACTGAGTCCTTTTTCAACCTCTTTGTTATCTTATAGCTTCTCTTATTCTCTTTATTTTCTATTGTAACAAATATGTTGAGAGTGTAGATTTCAACATCAGCATGCTTCTTCAATAGTCAAAACAACTTGTATGTTTTGATTACTTTTAGAAATTAATAAATATATTGTATTAAAAAAACTTCTGATTGAACATATATATTACGTCAATGGGCTTTTGGTCTGCTGGTGAAGTTGTTTGATTCTCAATGAGTCCACCAGGATCAGCAAGCAAACACTGCAAAAGGACCCATACCAAAGAAATGAACCAGATTTTGATGGAATGGATACCCCTCGATCCTTAGCTCTTGACCTAAATTAAACTTTTAACCCAAAAAAAACCCTAAATTGAACAACATCCAAACAAAACCCTTTCACTGCAGACGGCTGGCCTTGTTAATGAAGTCTCCCGCTAGGAAAACAACTGAAGCCATAAACCATTGTAGATGTAAATCAAATTAACAAAATGCTGCAAAATGATGAACTGACATTGATTTGCTGCATTTGAACAGGGAAAGAGGATTTAATTTTTCAAAACCCAAAGATGAGGAAATCGATGTCGAACAGGGCAGTTGCAGAGTACCTAAACAAGAATTCAATCCTAAAAACTAACGATGCAATTCTCTCTTGAGCGTGGAATACACCAATTGAAGAACGTACTATGATTTTTGGGAGATTTCTTTCAATGAGATCGAGAGGAAATTGGAAGAGGATTAAATTTATTACAAATCGTTCGAATGGTGTATTTTTCAAACTGAACCCTGCTTACGAGAAGACATAACCCTAATTACGGCCTCCGACATTGATTTTCAAAACCTTATGGACGAGATTAAAGCTAAAATGTTTTTCCCAGACAGAACAACTCTTCTCATCTCCATTTCGTTTCATATAATTTGATGTATATCAAATCCTAAGTGAAATCATGTTAATTTGACATTTGATGGTCAAAGCTAGAAACTTTTTCATATCGTGGTAGGTCGTAACTGTACCGCGCACTCATTTTTTTATCATTTACTCTTTTGTGGGGGTCGTTGTAGAGGAATCTCTTAAGAGCTAGTTCAATTTGATCTTCATCTCCAAGTACAACAATTTATCAGCATACAGGGGAAGAGTTCAGTTAGCCTCATGTTCCTATTATCTAACTTTCTATTATTAATTTTAAAGAAATTAAAGAAATGATAACTAAAAGTCTAATTAATATATAATATATTAATAACTATTTATTTGAATTATGTAGTAATACATTGAATGACTATTAGAACATTTATGCATAAGCATTGACAATTTTTGAACAATTACTAGAACATTTGTGTGTAAGTATTGGGATTTTTGAGTGACAATTGAGAGAGTTCTAGTGCACAATTATTGGGGTGTCTTTAAGAAGGTATCAAGGGACATCTTGAAATGACCATTTTTTGACCCTTTGTGCATAATAGATTCCAAAGTTTGTATCGTTACTACCTAGAAGCTAGAACAATAGATATCAGTAGTTAAGTCACACATGGAGACAACAAAACAAATTGTCAAAGTCTGATAATGTCGTTTAGGATCTGTAGGTGCGCAAAGTTGGCTATGACGGTTATTGGTATGCTTCTCGTATGTGGATAGAGAAAAATATATTGCAAAAAAGTGGAAGATGGTGGAAGAGCCACCCTTTGAGTAAAATTATGATATCAATGGTAAAATAATCATATAAAAAGTATGTTGTATAAAATTTTGTTTTATTTTTATGAATTTGTAGATAATTGAAATTGATATTATATAATATTAACATCATTTTGACATTTTCAACATCATATTAATCTTATCATTTACATCATTGCAATACTAACTAGCATACTTATCTTAAGTATCTTTTATTAAAATCTAATTTTTATTCAAATGTAATTGTTGTTTATATTAAAAGTGGCAAAAAAAGAGGGTGGCGTCCCTTAAGAACAATAGCCCAAAGAGCATAAAAACAACAAATTAACAGTCATAGCACATTAACAACAAAACCAATATAAGAAACAATAGAGCTACATAATACCCATAGTCTTCATAAAAGAGCAAACACCTCTAAGTCTATTACCCAACAAACTATCTAAGCTACTAATAGTCTGATTATGAAGCCACCAAGGGCTATCCCAGTAAGTATAATAACAACTATTCCAACTTAAAATAGAGAAAATAAAAAACATTGTCCATATCGTGCCCAAGATGGCACCCATCAAATAAAACCATAAAAACCAAAAGAAGGGACCTTGTCCCTAGTGAGTAGCCTTGTAATTACATTGGACTTGTTGTGGAGCTATTGACCAATCCTCTCTAAGGAACTTAAAAAGTTCCTTTTAGTTTCCTTCATTGTCGCCATCCTCGCATAGCATATTTTTCTACAATAAATTCAAATGTAATTTTTATTAAATGCTTAATCTAGAGTTATTTGTTGTATGTATTTCAAAGAAGT